>APFE030294789.1:18987-46676 GCA_000404065.3 Pinus taeda | reverse complement strand
TGCTTATAGGAGACTTAGCCCATAAGAATCAGGTCGACAAGCTAAGCAAGGTGGTACCATTCACTTGTTAGCATCAAAAATTTTGGGTGGTCCCAGATTTTATTTATTTTTTCGTAGTAATGATAAGTGCATCGGATCGGTGCATGGTACAAACCAGAGCTCAAGCTATGGCCAATGAGAAGATCAACACCCTTGAACAAAAGTTGGATGCATTAATGACGACGATCAAGACCTTAGCTGACACAATCACAAAGGGCAAGTCGAAGGCACATGCTTTCAATGAAAACATTGAGGGCGTGTCTAGCCATTCTCTTCACCTCTTTGGCAACCACCAACAGTCCCAGCCGTGACCACCCAAGTTGGACATGTATAAATTTGATGGCTCTCATCCAGCAACATAGCTAGCACAAATGGAGCAATATTTCACATTGAACCACATCATAGATGATCCAACTCAGCTAAGTGTAGGGAGCATGTACTTGGACAATGAAAGATGGCAATGGTGGCAGTGGCATCAACGTTTCTATAGAAGGCCCGTGACTTGGGAGGTATTCGCAAAAGCCCTTATGGATCGCTTCGACCATGAATCTAATTTTTTGGGTCATCTTACTAAGCTCTGATAGACAGGAACAGTGCAAGAATATATTATAGCCTTTGAAGCCTTAGCCTTCCACATAGGAGGTCTATGAGATGAGTTCTACTTGGAATGTTTTGTCAGCGATCTTAAAGAAGCCATACAAGCCCACGTCCAACTGCAACACCCAATATCATGGCTAGATGCTTGCAAGATAGCTCGTGAAGTAGAACGCGCGTTAGCGGCTCAGTTGTCTCATCCAAATTTCATAGCTAAGGGTCGCCCCACCTAGGCTCCAAGCACTACCCAAACACTTAAGGTTCAAAAGGTATCACCATCGGAAATGGCGGAAAGAAGAAACCAAGGATTGTGTTACTACTGTGATGAGAAATACTCCTCGGGTTATAAATGCAAGGAACCCAAATTCTTTCAAATTGATGCTACTGATCACAGTTCATTGGAGGAAGCCCCACCATTTGAGGAACCAGAGGAAGATGAGGACAACCAGCCGGACAATGCGCTCCTAGCTACACCTGACGAACCAGTTATCTCGCTTCATGCTTTGGCAAGGATTTCTTCTCCCCATACTCTCAAAATTAGAGGTTTTATTAAGCATCACCCTATAGTAGTCTTGATTGATAGTGGTAGTATGCATAACTTTATCCATCAAAGAGTCGCTGAAGCTGTGCATTGTTTTGTTATAGTAGTCTCTAATTTCTAGGTCCAAATTGTTGATGGGGGGACAATGAAATGTGAAGGCCACTGTGAAAATGTCAAACTTCAAATGAGGGATTATCAGTTAAATACCCACATGTTTGCCATATGCATGGGAGGGTGTGACATTGTCTTGGGTGTTGAATGGCTCTGCACACTCGGCCCAATCACAATGGATTTCTAGGAGTTATATATGAGCTTTAAGTAGAACAACCACACACATACCCTTCACAGACTCCAGGCAGGTGCTCCCTCTATCATCAACTCACATAGGATGGAAAATTTGTTAAAAAAGGGCCACCATGGAGTTAGAGCCCAATTTAATTCCATCCAGGCCTTCGAACCCAATTATCTTCATATTCATCCTGAGACACAACAAATCTTAAACAACCATCTTCCGGTCTTTGACAAGCCTCATGAACTTCCAAACTTGAGAGGCGAACATGATCATAGAATTACTTTGGTCCGAGGGGCCCAACCACCAAATGTGCGCCTATATAGATATTCGTTCACCCAAAAGAATGAAATTGAAAAAATCGTCAAGGAACTCCTCGAAGCAGACATCATTCGTCCTAGCATTAGTCCTTATTCATTGCCAGTGGTCATGGTGCTCAAGAAAGATGGGGAATGGCGTATGTATCTAGACTTCAGGGCCCTCAACAAGTTGATGGTCAAAGATAAATTTCCCATCCCGGTTGTCGATGATTTTTTGGATGAACTAAATGGGGCTCAATTCTTTACTAAGCTCGACCTTCGCTCGGGTTATCACCAAATTCGTATGAAAGAAGTAGACATTCCAAAGACTGCTTTCCGAACTCATGAAGGCCATTATGAATTCCTGGTCATGCCATTTGGTCTTTATAATGCCCCATCCACTTTTCAAAGCCTCATGAACCACCTGCTCAAACCATATCTCTGAAAATTTTTCTTTGTTTTCTTTGATGACATCCTCATCTACAGCTACACCTGGGCCACACATCTTCAACATGTAGATCTGCTCTTGCAACTGCTCTGGAAGCATAAATTATTTTTCAAGATGTCCAAGTTCTCTTTTGGCATGGAAGAAGTTGAGTATTTGGGCCATGTTGTGGGGCATGAAGGTGTCAGGTGGACCCCAAAAAGATCCAAGCAATGCAGGATTGGCCTCAACCAAATACCATGAAGAGCTTGAGAGGATTTTTGGGTCTCATGGGCTACTATCGCAAATTTGTTCACAATTATGGTTGCATTTCTAGACCCTTCACTCACCTTCTCAATAAAAATTCATTTCTATGGAATGATGAAGCGCAACAGGAATTTATAGCTCTCAAACATGCCATGTGTTCCACTATCATATTAGCACTACCCGAATTCACCAAATCTTTTGTGATTGAATGTGATGCTTCAGGTATGGGTATTGGGGCAGTCTTAATGTAGGAAGGTTGACCCTTGGCCTTCACTAGCCAACAAAGAGTGGGACAAATCTAGGACAATCTACCTATGAGAAGGAGATGATGACCATCTTACAAGCAGTAGATACTTGGTGACCATACTTATTGGGGTGGCGTTTCCAAATCTGCACAGACCATCAAAGCCTTAAATATTTTTTGGAGCAACGCCTATCCTCGCCACAACAAAATAAATGGCTCGCCAAAATGTTGGGATATGATTATGAGATAATTTACAAGAAACGACATGAAAATGTCGTAGCAGATGCGTTATCATGCCAATTTGAGGAGGAAAGCACCCTGCTCGCAATCTCCCTTCCCATTCCAGAATGGATTGAAGAGGCTCGCAAGGAATGGTTTTCACATCCTTTGCTCTCCCAACTCATTAATAAATTGCAGGCAGATCCAAATTCCACAGCGGGCTACTCTTGGTAGGATGAGATTCTTCGCAAAAAGGATAGGGTCGTGATGTCACCAACATCCACCCTCAAAAGTCGCATTTTGGCGGAGTTGCACTCATCTCCCGTTGTAGGCCATTCAGGCTTTCAGAAGACTTATGCTCGCACTCGATGTTCATTCTTTTGGACAGGCATGAAAAATGAAATTCTTACTTTTGTAGCTGAGTGCGATGTATGTCAACGCCACAAAGGAGAAACAATCAAATCCCTAGGCACATTACATCCATTTCCTATCCCGGTGTCAATCTGTACGAAGATTTATATGGACTTCATTACGGGTCTTCCGAAGTCAGGCAACAAGTCAGTCATCATGGTGGTTATGGACAAAATTTCTAAGTATGCTCATTTTTGTGCCCTGCCCCACCCTTTTACATCGACCTTGGTGGCTCAATATTTCATGGACCAAATCTTCAAATTGCATGGCATGCCCACTTCCATTGTCTCTGATCGTGACCCGATCTTCACCAGTAACTTTTGGTAGGAACTCTTTAGGCTACAAGGTACCCAACTACAACTCAGTACTTCCTATCATCCCCCAAACTGATGGTCAAAATGAAGTAGTCAACAAATGTCTAGAGACCTACCTTAGGTGTTTCACTTCAGAAAAGCAAAATCTATGGGTACAGTGGTTACCGCTAACCGAATGGTGGTATAACACTAACTATCATGCCACCACCAAATTAAATCCATATGAAGCAGGTTATGGTCAAATCCCTCCTTCACCTAATTCTTATGTCCATGGATGCTTGAAGTTACAAGCGGTGGATCAAATCCTACAAAACTGCACAAACATGCTGGCCCACCTTAGAAAGCTCTCCATCAAGCTCAAAACTGCATGAAGCAACATGCAGATCAACATCATTCAGAACGCAAATTTCAAGAAGGGGATCAGGTATTTTTGAGGCTGCAACCATATAAGCAAACATCACTCAAAGACAAGGGTTGTTAGAAATTATCTCCAAAATTCTACGGACCGTATCAAGTACTTCGGCACATCGAAGAAGTAGCCTACAAGCTAGCTTTTCCACCCACTGCAAAAATCCATCTAGTCGTCCATGTATCATGCCTCAAGAAAGTGATTGGGAACCATTGCCGAATTCAAACCAGTCTACCAGAATTAGATGAAGAAGGTTCAATCTGGCTCCAACCTGAACAGGTTCTTGACACGCAAGAACGGCACCTATGCGACCGCACGATCAAGGAAGTCCTCATCAAGTGGAAAGACACCTCTCCAGAAGATGCAACCTGGGAACCAGCCACTGTCCTTCAACAGTTTCCACAGCTTTAGCCTTGAGGAGAAGGCTATTTTTATGGGGGAGGGCATGTTATGGTCCAACCCTAACCCCCTTATTTATGTAATAGGGTCAAGTCATAGTTATAGTTAAGTAAAGAGTCAATAAAGCCCATATTAATAATTGTAAGTGGTTGACCCACATTTAAAGAAGGGACCACAGTTAGTTGCAAATGTTCCATGGTATTAGATAAATGGTATTAACAAGAACCATGGTATTGACCCATGGTATTGCATGTATGAATCCTATATAAAGGATAGAGACTCCCCTCGAGGAGCATCGTGTCTTATTTTGTAATTGAGCCTAGGTCTATTGGAGGTTTCCCCCTCGAAGAGGCAAGTGAACATTGCTTTCCTTTTTGAATAATAAAATACATGTTGTTATTTCTTATTGTTCTATGTTCTGGGTATATTTCTTCGCATATTTGGTATTCTGGTATCTTCTCACAGGTCAAGAGCATAACAATCACATTGAGATCCATATAACAATTCTAAAACTATCAAAAATTGGAGAGCTCAGGCCTTTCATAACCTTATCATGAACATGATTTGGACCCTTCTGTTTGGACCTCTCCTTTGAGTTATATGGAAAGAAAGGAATTTCCACATCTTAAAAGATAGCTCACTTCTTCATAAATCACTCTCGTTGATTTTCCCCAAGAACATTAAGGAATCAATTATTGAACATGCATGTTCTAATCAAGATAGATAAGCCATAGGAGAGGAGACATTGTTCCTCTAAGCATGGCACTTAAAACCTGGGATTTTGAATCTCATATCGATCCACCCCTATGACAACTCCCCCCTGAAAAAAGTTCCTTCCTCCTGGACTCCTCCACTACTAAAATTTCTAAAACTCAATTTTGATAGAGCCTCTAAAAGAAATCAAGGAGTATCATGGTACAATAACATATTCAAAGATCACTTTGGAGCTCATATTTATATTTACTTTAGATAAATGGAACTAAATATGATTAATGAAACATAATTAAAGGCTTTGAAGGAAGGAATAAAAATATCTTAGTCCCAAGAGTATGCCAAACTAATTGCATAATGTGATTCAAAACTAGTAATAAACATGATTCACAAAATTCTCAATGGCACAATGACAAGTAATGTCTTCTGCAACTAGTGACTTGAAGATCTTCCTATAAGAATTGTATCACTTCTCCCAACCATATTAGCAATAATTCTCACTCATGTTTGGTGGAATGGAAACAAAATTGTGGACAAGTTAGCCAATCAGGGATTCTTAACTCCAACCTCTATGTTCTCCACCCCTTAATACTTTCTTAATAACTCTTCCCTAAAGAAAATGTGTTGGACTTTAGCCTAATAGGATGTGAATTCCCTAGATTGGGTGCTTAAATTATGAAATAGTGAAGGGTGGGTTTCTACTGTCCCACTAGACCACATGCCCATGGGATGTGGAAGAAGATCCCCCTGAAGGTTTATGATATACATGCAATGGAATGGGGAATCCTTTCAATCCAACCCTCAAAGATTTACATGGAACATTTATGTAAGTTGTGATACCATTAATCAATGGGCCTTCCTACCGTTCATATAGTAAACAGATCCTAGGAGAATTTCACCTAACTCAATGCAACCGTCAACCAACCATGGTTTTAATGGCTATCCTATGGCATGAATATGTATTAACTTTGAAATTAGTGGAAAGGGTTAGCATCACTTTTGTAGTTTATATTTGTCCAGAGAAAATATACAAGGAATTTGCATGTGGAAGGGGTGTCTTCCACTCACCCATGGAAAAAGTGTTGTATTTATCATTCAAAGGTGGTAAATGATAATGCTTATTGAATTATCCATTTGGTTTCTAATATGGTGTTCTATATTTATTGGAATATTTGTTGGGGGGAAAGTGCAGGGAAAGCTAGTGCCAAAGAGTTATTTCCTTCACCCCCTTGGGTGTCCTTCCTTTCCTTAGGTTTTTGCAAGTCTTTACATTACTTTAATTGTGATTTGGTTGGAAACATCCTAACCAACTGCAAAACACATAGGAGTTCCATATATTTCTAGGCTATTAGAACACAAGAGGTTTAAGCTACCAGCTGCTCAGGTTTGATTCCACGCCCTTTACTTTTTTTTTTTTTTCGAATTCTTATTGTTACAACTTTAGTGTTGTTCATTTCATTAGGAAAAGGTGAAGAATATTGGATAAGATTTGCAAGAGGAATCCCCACTCTCTCGATGACACTGGAACATTGTTTTAAAGAAAATTGTTAGGGAGTTCATTGGTGGAAGATACCCCCTTCATTTATAATCACATTCACAAGCATAATGCTCCCTCAGTGCTCCTTTTCAAGCCAAGGGGAAATTCGGTTTAATATTGGGTTCAATCACTTTTGGGGAGAAAATCATGCCATGAAAGAAGCCTTGGGTGCATTAAGGAGAAACCTATTTTCAGAAAAGAAGGTGCACTTGATCTGATAATCACCCTATGAGTGATCTCAGTTAAGAATTGTTAAATGGAGGTATTAGAGGCTTATAAGTTGGTGTCGGTGTCTATGTTATTTAAGCAACGAATCGATCAGATTGCAAATACACATACACTTGAAATGGAAAACAACATAGAAATACAGTAAGCAAATACAAGAACACAAGCAATTAATAAGGAGTTCACCCTATTCTATAGGGCTACATCTCCGGTCCAACTCTCCGTGGTGGCCCTCTTTTATTGTGTCTTGAATTAGAGAATTACAATGAAGGAGCTCAATATGAGTCTCCTGAAACAGATTGGCTTGGAAAGGTGGTTCTTGGATTCCCCAAGCCACTGGAGTACATAGACTCTCTTCCTTACCAACTCTTTGACCTCTCTAGTCTGATAGATCCTCTCAGGGATGGCTTGAATATCTCAAGCTCTCTGGTGTTCGATACTATTTTTTGTCAGCTTGGCCCTCCACCTTCTTTCCGCTTTTTTCCTTACTGGTTCTTGTCTTCTTTGTCTTCTGTCCTTGGTGTTCCGTCTTTTGGTTCCTGATTCCTTCCTTTTTTTTCTGTTAGGTCTATACATGGCTTTAAATCCATTCGAGCTCATGGTGGTTCGCTTCCTCTTCCACCTTCGTCGGATCACCTACTTGCAGCTGTGCTTGGAGTACCTTGTTCTTGGAATCATCATCAGACTCACAGGGATGGCCACTTGTTCTCCTGCGAACTGCACCAGCTTGCCTCGTTGGTTCGTTTCTTTAGTTACGTTATGGAATGAGTCATTTTCCACCATGGCGGTCAATTCACACTTCAAATTCTTCTAAATCATGGCTTATTCCCTCGTCAATTCCATCTTCTCCATCGACCGTGATCTCAGTCGTTAAATCTCGAGCCCCTAGATCCGACGCCATTCGCTTGTCTCACGCAGTTAACTAGCTTGACCATTAGCACACGATGAGTGGCGGTTTCCTCTCTCCTCTGCTTGCTACGCGTCAGGCGCTGAGTGGAATCGATCCTTTTCCATCAAAACTGCTTACTACCCATGGACGCCCCCGATCAATACCACCAGTTTTGGAGCGAGTCTCGCCTTTAGCACTTAGCCTTTTGTCCCACGATTTTCCCAGATCCCACGTGACCGAGTGCTCGGGGCTTCTCCATTTTGAGGGTTTTTGCCCAGCAATGTGCGATTAGCGCTAATTGCGCATCAGAAATGACCTATGTTTTCTGATTCGGACTTCCTAACTGCTAGTTTACGTCTTGCGCAGTCTCCATGGGCCTTGGTTAGTGCACTTTGACCAAGGTCCCCATCATTCCTTGCTGGCTACAAACTGCCACTGTCCATAGGTCTTCCTGATAGCTCTTTGTTCACAAGTTTTTGAAGTCTGTCCTGATTTGATACAGTCATAAAACTCTAATAATTTTCATAGATCCAATTCATATCATGGCTTTCCCACTGAAAAAGCTTTTGGACCACCAAAAGTTGGTTTTCAAGCATCGACTAAGTGAGAGTATAATTGTCTCACTTCTCCAATCTCTATCCATCAAAAGTGCACATAAAAAGCTCCCTCTGTTTCCCGATCTAGGCCTCCCAGGGGCTAATTTCACCTCCTGCGCAGTCTCCATGGGCCTCAGTGAGCATGCTTTGATCAAGGTCCTCATCGTTCCATGTTGGCTGCCACTGCCACTGGTTTAGAGGTGTTTTTGATCACTATTTTAAATTCTTTGAAGTCTGTCCCATCCTGGTACAGCCATGGCATTTTAATTATTTATTATGGATCCATTTCGGATCACGACCTTCCCACTTAAAAGCTTTTGGACCACCAAAAGTTGGTTTTCTTTCAAGCATCGACTAACTGAGGGTATTGTTGTCTCACTTGCCCAATCTCAATCCACTTTACACTGCTCGGCTTCGAACCTTTGAGTCCAATTCTGAGGTACTCAACATCTCCTTTGCACGTTGTCCTCACCTTCCTGTCCAAGACTGTGTCTTCCTGCAATTCATTTAGATATTCAGGCAGCTAGTCATCAATAGAAGGCAATTGCCTCTGCTCTTCAGGATCCTCAATCATTGAAGGTTCAAATGATCTCGAGCAATTTGCATTTACGACTGGGTAGATGTGCATGTAAGCTAGTAGATCAAGGCGAAAATCATTTTCACCAATCTTCTCAAGTATCCTAAAATGTCCATACCTGATAGGCTTTAGCTTTTTACCTTCACCTTGCATCCTGTCCTTGGTGATATATAGCTAGACTTGGTATCCAACTTGAAAACTATGCTCCATCCGATGCTTGTCATGCCTTGCCTTGTATTTGGCTTGGCTCTTTTCTAGTTGTTCCTGTACTACTTGGTGGATCTCCTGAATTTGTTCAATGAACCTGGTTGCCTTGTCCACATCACTATGTCCATCAACTTTGGTACCTCTACCAAAGGCAAAATCCAAAGGAGACCTTGGTATGAAACCAAAACAAGTCTCAAAATGAGATCTCTGTGTAGAAGAGTGGTTTGCTCTATTGTAAGCATGCTGCACATAACACAAATGTTCATCCCAAAGCTTAGGATGTTTGCTGCAATATCCTCTGAGTAACTGGATCACTGTCCTGTTAACTACTTCTGTCTGGCCATGGGTTTGTGGATGAAAATTTGTGCTTTTCTTCAGTTGGGTGTCCATCAGCTCCCACAGACTTGACCAAAACTTCCCCACAAATTGGGTGTCTCGAGCAGATACAATAGAAGTGGGTAATCCAAAATGAACCCATACATGTTCAAAGAACAGTTTTGCAGTTTGTTCAGCTGTAATCTACTTATTACAAGGTATCAAAATACACATTTTGCTGAACCTATCCACAACCACATATAGATAATCATGACCTTTCCTAGATTTAGGTAGTCCTCTAACAAAATCCATGGAAACACTTTCCTAAGGGTGAGAAGGAACTGGTAATGGAGTGTACAAGCCTAGTTTTCTATTGTTGTGCTTGCTTTTAGCACACATAATACACCCTCTTGCATATCTAGAAACTGTCTCATTCATTTTTGGCCAATAACAAAATCGTTGCAATTGTGCAACTATTTTACTTACCCCAAAGTGACCTGATATCATAGAAGTGTGTGCTTTTCTAACTATCTTTACTCTCTCAGTTTTTGGAATGCAGAGTTTCCCACAATGATACAAGAGTTGGTCCTTCACATGATAATCCAATTCTTCTACCTTTTTGCCTTGACTCAAAGTTGCATATACATCTTTAAAATCTATATCTTGAGCATATTGTTCAATGTAGCTTTCATGTAGTACAAAATTATGCTTAAGTATAGTAGATGCATTTATAATGGGTCTAGATAACATGTCTGCAACTTTGTTGTGTATGCCCTTCTTATATCTGATGACCAAATGAAATTGTTGTAGAAAACCCATCCACTTGTAGTGTCTTGATTGCTACAATTTAGTTTGGGAGTGCAGATATTGAAGTGGTTGATGATCAATATGTATTATTGTCTCTTTTCCCATTATGTAATGTTTCCACTTTTTCAACTCTGAACTAATGCATACAATTCTTTATCATATGTAGGATAGTTAACTACTATAAAATCAAAAGTCTCAGAATGATAACATATGGGCTTACCGTGCCGTGTCAACACTGCTCCCATGGCATAGTCACTAACATCTGTTTGGATCTCAAATGGTCTTCGTAGATTAGGCAGTGCTAATACAGGTGATGTACTAATCTTTTCTTTCAAAGTGTTGAAGGCTTTCTGATGTTTGTCTCCCCACTGAAACACCTTGTTCAATCCTGTCAAAGCATGTAAGGGAGCTACAATTGAGGAAAAGTTAGAGATGAACTTCCTCCAATATTGTGTTTCTCCTAAGAAGCTTCTCACTTCTGTAGCAGACTTGGACTTAGGCTAGTTTACAATGACTGCCACTTTAGAGGGATCTAATTTCAATTCGCCACCCCCTACTATATGACCCAAATAATTTAGAGATGTTTTGCCAAATTCACATTTTGAGAGTTTAACATAAAGTTTTTCTCTTTTCAAAACATCTAATGTCTGCTTAACATGCAAGTATTCTTCCCACGTTTTATTAAAAATTAGAATGTCATCCAAATACACAATAACAAAATCATCAAGAAAAGGCCTGAGTACATCATTCATTAATCTTATGAAAGTAGCAGGAGCATTGGTCAAGCCAAAAGGCATAACCAGCCACTCATACAATCCCTGCTTTGTTTTGAAAGCAGTCTTCCATGCATCTTGCTCTACAACTTGGACCTGATGGTATCCATTGTGCAAATCCAGCATGGTGAAATAAACAACTTCCTTCAATTGATCTAAAAGATCATCTATGCGAGGAAGGGGATGATGATTTTTTATTGTTATCTTATTCAGCGCTCGGTAGTCAATGAACATTCTCCACGAGCCATCTTTCTTTCTCACAAAAATGATTGGTGGCCCACATGGTGATGTGCTAGGTCTAATGAACCCTTTCTCAAGCAACCCCTGCACCTGCTTCTTGATTTCAACATTCTCTAAAGTAGACAACCTGTACATCCCAATGTTAGGCAATGGAACATCTTGTTGCAAAATAATATCATGTACTATTTCCTTTTTGGGTGGCAAACCTTTAGGTTCCTGAAACAGGACATCATACTCTAAAATAATGTTTTCTATATCAGCTTGTTGTTGAGTATTACAGCCCTCAAGTACATTGGTTTTATCGAGTTTCTTTTCCTTTACAACCATTAGTAAGAATTGTTTGCATGAATTTATCATTCTTTTTATCTACCCAGAATTTATGAGAGTATAATTATTCTTGAGCTTGTGAGCTCTTACAAAGTATTCGATTCCATCTTTAACAAGTAGATACTTGTTCTCAGCTCTTTAGAAAATAGCTTTTCTATCATACAAGTAAGGACTTCCTAAAACAATTCCACATATATCCAAAGGAATTATGTCTAACTCAACCTCATCTACAAATGCTGACCCAAAAGAAAACTTGACTTTGCACTGTCTAGTCATTTGTAGTTGTGCTTTGTCATTCAACCATCCTAATGGGTATGGTTTCTTGTGAGGTGTAGTTGCTAATTCCAATTTCTTTACAATTGCTTCAGAAATCAAATTTACTTGTGAGCCACTATCAAACAAAGTATCAAGCTTTTGATGTTTGGAAATAACTCAAATATGAAAAATCTCATGTCTTTTTTTCTCATGTTCTTTATCAATAATAGTTTGAGCAGAATTACTAGTAGATGCTTCAGAATTATTGCCTTTTATACCTATGGCTGCAATGACTGTTTTATCTCCCGAGGCTAACCCCAAATCTTTCTGAATAGTTGCAGCAGTCTTCTTTTTCTTGCCCTCGGACTTCTTAGGTCTCAGCTCTGGATGCAGAATCCAACAGTGCTCATCATCATGCCCCTCCTTTTTACAGTGAGTGTATGAAGCTTTGATTTTATGTGTAGTGCTAGCCTTCCTTGCTTTCCACTTTTGATTTCTTTTCTCCTTGCTCTTGCTTGCAGTGGGTTGGGAGGGTCCCCCAACTTCTGGATTTCCATTCTTTCCTCTAGCTTCTAGATGAGTAGCTTGTACAGATACCACATCTACACTAGTGGGATTAAACATGAGGATGGTATGCCTCATGTAGTTGTGTAGACCACCAATGTACTTCAAAAGAGTCTCCGGTGAGTCTAATGAGATACCCAACATCAATGCTCTCTTTCTGAACTCTTGAGTATACCCTTGCACACTTTTCCCTTTCAACTGCCGAAGAGTTTGCCAACTCATCATGGCTTGTTGCATGTAGGCCAATGGATAGAACTGCTTTTTGATTGCAGCAACAAATTCACTCCAAACAGAGATGGTCTTACCATGTTTTTTTAAATATCAGCTTGGGTTTTGCCTTCCCACCAAACTAAGGCAGTGCCTCCTAGGCGTAGGCTTGCCAGCTGAATTTTGCTCTTATCCGAGTCAATGTTCTGCACTCTGCAATACACATCAATTTGTCTAATCCAATTGTCCAACTTTTCAACATTTAGCTTTCCATCATATATTGGCAAATCAAATTTAACATCTAGCTTAATCGAAGATGCTTTCTTATTATGCACAAGGCTATTAGGAGGTGTGAGAAAGCTTTCCTCTTTCCCTTTTCCTTTTGAGTGGTCATGGGAATGAGACTCATCTTCTTCTTTATCTTGTTTAGAACCTGATGAATCTTCATCCTTATGCTTTCTAAAGTCCCTATACATTTCTTCTACCATAGACTTTATAGCTAGGGAACTCTCTATGAATTGAGGGTCTGGCCCCATAGAACCTTCCTATGACATTGTCTTCTGATGATAGACTCTCCCAATTTCAGGATTAGTTTCGACCAACTCTCCTTATCCTAATTTAAGCTTTGATCTAGTGAGCATTCAACAGCTAAACCAACACAAGCTTGTCTAACCTTACGGCCTAGAGCTCTGATACCACTTGATCTGATAATCACCCTATGAGTGATCTCAGCATAAGATTTATTAAATGAAGGTATTACAGACTCTTGTGCTGGTGTGTGTTCTGTGTTATTTAAGCAACGGATCGATCAAATTGCCAACACACAGACATTTAAATGGAAAGACAACAGAGAAATACAATAAGCAACACAAAGACACAAGAATTTTAATAAGGAGTTCACCCTATTCTTCAGGGCTAGATCTTCGGTCCAGCTTTCAGTGGTGGCCTTGTTTTATTGTGCCTTTAAGCAGAGAATTACAATACAAGGACTCAATGTGAGTTCTCCTAAAGTAGATTTGCTTGGCAGGGTGGTTCTTGGATTCCCCAAGCCACTGGAGTACACAGACTCTTCTTCTTCCTGCCCGCTCTGTGACCTTCTGGTCTACAGTGGAAAGAGCCAAATGTGGTGCTCAGTCCGGACAGATTCCCCTATGGGATGGCTTGAATCTCTCAAGCTCTTTGGTGCTCGATGCTGCCGCTGGTCAGCTCGGCCCTTTGTCTCTTTCTGCTTTTGCTTTACAGCCTTCTTCTCTGGTTTTTGTCTCTTAGTGTTCAGTCCTCCTCTCGGGGTTCGCTCTGACTGACTCCAAAAACTGTGTATTCTGTCTTTGTTCATGGATTTTAGCCACTCATTCCAATGCTTGTTCAGTTCCTCTTTTGTCACTATCGATTCACCTTCTGCAGTTGCGCTTGGAGTTCCCTGTTCGGTGTCATCATGAACGCTTAGGGAGTGGCCACATGTCGTCCTCTAAACGGCACCAGCCTGCTTCATCGGTTCGTTTCTTCTGTTACGTCATGGATGAAGTCTTTCCTCCACCGTGGCGGTCAAATGGATTCCAAATCCTTCTAAAATGCGGCTTATTCTTTCGTCAATTCCACTTCCCCCCATCGGGCTTGATCTCATCCATTCGATCTGGGGCCTCCAGATCCGACGCCATACGCACGTCCCGCGCGGTTGACTTGCTCGACCGATAACGTGCTATCAACGACAGTTTTCTCTCACCTCTGCTTGCCATGCATCGATCGATGTATGAAATCGCCTCGCTTTCGTCCAAAACCTCTTACTCTTTGAAGGCACCACGATCAATACTGTCAATTTTCCAGAGCGCGGCTCCTACCTTTGTACATTAGCGCTTTTCTCTTTTTCCGCCTGCGGTTCTTCGACTCCCGACGCGACTGAGTGCTCGAGGCTCCTCCATTTTGGCCCTGTTCGCCCAGCGATGCGCGATTAGCGCATCAAAATCCACCTTCTTTTCTCGATCCGGGGCTCCCAAGGGCTACTTTGACCTCCTGCGCAGTCTCCATGGGCCTCGATCAGCGCGCTTTAACCGAGGTCCTCGTCGTTCCACGCTAGCTGCCATTACCACTGGTTCAGGGGTGTTTTTTATCACAGTTTTGGAATTCTTAGAGATTTTTCCCGACCTGGTACAGTCATGGTTCTTTGACAATTCTTGATGGATCCAATTCGGATCACTTACCTTCCTCTTGGGACCGTTCCTCTGCCTTCTTTCCCAGTTTTTCAGTTTCTTTGAGCTTGGCCAGTGTCTCCTGTAGAGATGTTTGTGCCTCCTGTAGGACTGCTTTAGAGTCCATCATTTTGATCCTTTCCTTCCAGGTGGAGGTCTTGGGACTCCCTCTCTCGTAGTAGATAGAGATTTTGGAGGGGGATTCCTCCTTTGTCACAGTAGGTGCATCCTCAATGATAATGGGTTATTTTGATGGTGGCTGGGGCTTGCCCACCTTGATTTTGCTGCTCCTCCGAGCTTTGAAATACATTGATGTCCATCTTTTTATTTTTCCCTTTTGCTCAGTTGGAGTGCTCAATGCAGCAAGAACAATTGTTGCTTCCCTTGCTAGTGTTTCAGGGGATACTTCTTCTTGTTGTTTTTCTTCTTCACCCTCTGTAGTTTTGCCTGTGTCGGTTGTTTCTGTTTTAATTTCTGCTATCTCAGGTGGTGTTTTCTCCTTTTCCTATCGAGTTTCTACCTTCCCAGTGGCAATCTTTTTCTGAGTTGTCTTGGTCATCTTCTTCCCAGCTTTTGTCCCCTTTCTCTTTTCTGCTTTTGATGTTGTTTCCTTCTCTGCCTTAGGTTCAACTGTGGTTGTGTCATTTTTCTCTTCTTCTCTTTGTTTTTCCTCTTTTTCTTCTTCTACTTGAATATTTTGTGCTTCCTCATGGATTTCCTTTTCAAGTTCCTCTGTCTGCTCCTCCTCTTCACTGTCGGAGGGACTAAGTTCATCTGTGAGAGTTTTTATGTCGTCTTCCCTAGTTATATTCCTGAAAATTTCCCAGGCTATAGGGATGGTGTATGTGTGGAGGGAATCCTCTACCAACAATTTAATGAGCCCATGGTGCGCCACCTGGTCTGGAACCTCTGCATTCAATTTGGTGCCACACTCTATCAAAGACTAGAGGAGAAAATATGGCAGACTGAGTTTTCTAGCTGTAGGTAAGTCCATTCCATATCTTAATTCATGCAATAATCTAAAGTGATAACCATAGACTATACTATATCTTCCTTCACAGGAGATATATTTCATGATCTGGTAGCTGACCTCAACCCATGGATGAGGTAAACTTGTCCTTCTGATCCCATTTTTATCCTCTACATGATGTTCATCAGGCTAAAAAATGTCTTTTTAGCAACTTGTCCTATTGGTTTTTCTTCTTTGCTCCAAGGGAGCCCAAGTGGAAGACCTGTGATTTTGCTGATAAATTTTGGTGTAAGCTCTATGGTCAGGCCCCTGAAACTGACTGTAGCATGTGTTTTCGAATGGCGTCTTAAGGACATTAAGAATTCCTCGGTCACCTCCTCATCATATCCATGAATTCTCTCAAAGAAAAGCATCCAGTTTTCCCTGGTGAAGAGGGCTACCACCTCTAGGTGTTCATGCAATTTGTTGGAGTTCAAAGGCTCCTTTCTCATAAAATATCCTAGCATGGTGTTTAGTGACTTCTGGAAATGCTCGGGTGAGGAAGAAGGCAACAACTTTCAAAACTGGAAATAGAGGAGTAGCTGAGGTTTATCTTTCTGGAATCAGAGAGGGAATTCTTCGTGTTTCTCTCTTTCACAATAGCAATGTGCAATTTTTCCTCCCTTCAAACCCTGTTCTCAACTTGAATTTACTGCTCGGGTTTTTCTTTTTTGAGGAAATCAATATTTTGACAAAACAGAGAGTATAGGAAACAGTTATTTTCTTCTTTCTCACAAAATGAACAGACTTCCAAATGCAAAATCACACTTTTTCACACGCTTGATTTTCTATGGTTGCACCTCTTTTTTTTTTTACAGAATAATACGGGGAAGAAAAAAACAGACTTTTAGTGTAGAGAAGAGAACGGAGGGACTGTATAGAATTCAGAAAAACACAGGTAGAGTTTTGTGCTCACGTTCCTTTCCTTTTTCACCCAAATACTTTGCTTCTAATCCCACCACCTTGTATAGATATATCACATGTAGAGTGGGTTTCTAAGCTTACCTCTCTTCGAGCTCAAATTTGGCAAAAATTTCAAATTTTTCCTCTGCAGAACTGCTCTCTGGCCTTCCTATAGAAAGCCTCCTGTAGACGGTGCTCCTGCTCCTGTAGAATGCGACAATGCTCCTATAGAGCCCGATAAGCAGGAGGGTTTTGAAAACTTGCAAAGAATGACTGGTTCGTTGTTCTGAAGGTGGTAGGTGAGTTACTGCAGTTGAGAACTCGTCAATGAAAATGAAAACAAAAGGTGGTGGAGTCTTCGATCGTAGTGTACTTAAGCTGATGGCATGATCTACAGTGATGAGGTGAAGTGGCAGGATGGGTACGTTATCCCCATCCAGACCGTTGGTCCTACTCCAGTGCCATTATGGTATTTCATGTCACCTACCCGCCATCACTTCCATTATTCTTGTTATACACTGCCATCACTACCTGTTCTGAGTTTTTCTTCCCGAGTTGACGAACCATACGTATTGACTGCATCTTTTGAACTGCTGTTTGAATTGGATGATGCGTGCTTGAACTCAACGAGGGTGGTTTGAACTGAACGAGGGTGGCCAGTTAGTTGGCCACCAATTTCATTTGATCATGACCATCTCAATGGTTCATGCAGTTCCTAAATAATATTCATGCAACAGAGGAACAGGTTTAGCCACTTACCTGTTAGTCGCTACCATGCTCTACATGCTCAGATTTTGGCACCTTGTTTTTTATTGTTGTTGTTGTTGGTGCTCGTGGCCTCTAAACTGGTGGCGTCTGCTGGTGATTTACGATCACGCACTGCTCCTTGTACATTGTATACATATTCACTGCACTGATCCTGCCACTGGAGCTTATTTTTTAAAAGGGATCAGTTGTTACAGGAATCCTGCAGGATTTCCTATCGCTGCTTCTCCCTCTAAAATTTTTGGCTGATGCTTGAGCAAGGATTGAAGAGATAGCTACAAAAGGTTCTGAAGGAAAGAAGTAATAGCTGGAATACATCAGGAAAGAAACAAGTGAAGAATGTTCTTGTTTTATTTATCATCATTTTTTTTGCCTAAAAATGAAAGAAACAAAATTTATGTGTTTTTTGTGAAGGGAAGGAAAGGCGTGTGGAAATGTGGGTGTGCAGGGATGGAATGGAGAATTAGGAGGATGAATGGTGGCAAGGAGGTCCACGGGCCCTCTGGACAAATTTCTAGCCCTTGGATTCTTCTCTGAACTTGATTTTGGGCTCTCTGTAGTTTCTATAGGAGCCTCCTATCGAATGCACAGAGTTTCCTGTAGGATGCAAAATTTCTAGAACAAGCGAGACCAAGGCCTAGGAAAAGATAATGGCAATGGAGGAATAAGCTATCAAGGGTGTATGCAACCTGGCCATGTCTTTTTTCTCTTGTGTGACCCTCTTGCAACCTGCAATGCATTCAAAGGAAGTTAGGTTTTTTCTGTTTTTTTTCATCATTTTCTTTTTTCTCTCTCTCTCTTTTTTTTTTTTTTTATGAGATAGCTAGGGTGCCTCCAAGAGGTTTTCACCATCACTGCCTGCCCTGGGCGCCTCCAAGAGGTTTTCACCGAGGGATCTTTTATTCTTTTATGTTTTTTCCTTTTTTCCTTTTGTTTTTTTGTTTTTTTGTTTTTTTCTTTTTCTTAGCTCAAGGTGTGGGTGGAGTGGAGGCAGAGACCTACTCCACTACCAACACTATTTTACTCAAATTCTCAATGAATTCCTACTTGGAAAGGGGCTTCCTGTAGATCTTCAACCTATGCCCATTGACGAGCATGGGGATGGCTTCTTCATCGATGGTCTGGATCAAGATTGAACCACTGTCATTGCATTTTTCTATTGTGTACGGTCCCATCCATCTTTTCCTCAGTTTGCCCTTGAAATCTTTATATCTTGAATTATACAATAGTGCCCAATCTCCTTCTTGGAATTGTTTTTCTTTGAGGTGTCTGTCATGCCATATCTTTCTTTGAAGTTGGACTACCTCTGAGTGGAGAAGGGCCTGCAATCTCTGCTCATCCAATCCATTGAGCTAAAGTAACCTTTCCTTTTGTGCATGGCTGAGATTTAGGTCCAATTGAGCTGCCATCCTTAATGTGTTATATTCAAATTCTATTGATAGCAAAGCCTTCTTCCCGTAGACTAGCTCATAGGGTGTGAACCCTATGGTGGTTTTCCATGTGGTGTTATAGGCCCAAGTGGCCTCAACCAATCGATTTGTCCAATATTTTCTGTTGTTGTTCATTGCCTTAGTCAAAATCCTTTCCAAAGCTTTGTTAGTGACTTCCACTTGGCCATTTTCTTGCAGATGATAAGGGGTGAAATTTTTGTACTTAATCTTGTGATGTGTGAGCAGGTCTTCAATCAGATTGGAGGTAACTGACTCCCTTGATCTGTAACTAATTCTCTTGGATAGCCAAACTTGTAAAAGATATTTTCCCTCAAAAACTCAGCTACTTTTTCTTTTGTTGTTGCCTCGATCGCCTTTGTTTTTGCCCATTTTGTCAGATCATCAGTACACACAATGATGTAAGATTTCTATTTTGAAGGAGGGTTGATGGGACCCACAAAGTCCATGCCCCACTTCTCAAATGGCTCGAAAGTCACTTGAGGTTGCAGGGGGATCTCATCCCTTGGAGTAGGTTCCCCATCCTTTGACATCGGTCACATTGGCTAATATATTTTCTGACATCTTAATGAAGAGTGGGCCAATAGTAACATGCTTGCAGAATTTTGAAGGCAGTCTTTTTTGCTGCAAAATGGCCCCACAGGGCCCATCGTGACAGGTTAGGAGAATGTCAAAAACTTCTTCCTCCCTGACACATCGCCTCAAAATCTGATTTGGGCCAAGTTTAAAAAGATTGCCCCCAATCCAGGTGAATGGGGCACTTTTCCTCGCGATCTTGCTCTTCTCTTTTGAGGACAGGTGTGATGGAAACTGTGTTGAAACCAAATAATTTGCTATATCAGCAAACCATGGAAAGAGTACTAAAATAGAAAATAGGTGTTCATCTGGCATTTGATCATCCACCATTCCTTGTTCACCTGCAAGAATATCTAAGCTAGACAGAAAATCAGCAACAACATTTTCCTTACCCGGCTTATCAACAATGGTCAAATAAAATTGCTGCAATAAAAGTAACCATCTAATAATATGAGAATTTACATCTGGTTTATTCATCAAATACCTAATTGCAGCATGATCGGTGTGTAAGAATGTTTGATAGTCGGTGATGTAGTGTCTGAACTTATTTAGGGAATGGACTACAGCTAGGAGCTCCTTTTCGGTTACAGTGTAGTTTAATTCTGCCTTGGACAAGTTCTTACTGACAAAATATATGGCATAAGGTATTTTTTCATTAACTTGCCCTAAGGTTGCTCCTATTGATTTGTTCGAGGCATTTGTGTGAATATGGAAAGGTAGGGCCCAATTTGGACCTCTCAAAATTGGGGCAGTTAATAGTTTACCTTTCAAGGTATCAAGAGCCTCTTGACAGTTGTCAGTCCATATGAACTCAGCATCTTTTCCCAAAAGACCACACAATGGAGAGGTTAGCTTACTAAAATCATTAATGAATCTTCTATAATACCTTGCTAACCCTAGGAAAATCCGAATATCTCTTACCTTTTGAGGAGGTGGGACCCTTTAGATGATAGTAATCTTGTTGGGATCCACCTGTAATCCTTGCTGAGAAATTGTATGACCTAGCACGGTCCCTTCAATCATTAGGAATTCGCATTTTTCAGGACTGAGGAACAGGTTCATTTCGATGCATTTGGCTAAAACTTTTCCTAGGTTAGTCAGAGCTTCCTGGAAGTTAGAACCATAAGGGGTAAAGTCATCCATATAGATTTCTACTTAATCATGAACCAGTTCAGCAAATATGCTTAGTACTTCTCTCTGGAAAGTGGAGAGGGCATTGCACAACCCAAAAGGAAGGACCCAGTATGCAAAAGTACCCCAAGGACAAGTGAAAGTGGTCTTATCTTGGTCTTCCGGGCTGATTTGGATCTGTTTGTACCCGCTAAACCCATCTAGGAAGGAGAATAACTTCTTCCCTGCCATGCCATCTAACACTTGATCTATGAAAGGCAAAGGGAAATGGTCCTTCTTGGCGGCCTTGTTTAGTTCCCAATAGTCTACACAAATTCTCCACTTCCCATTTTTCTTTGGCACTAGCACCAAAGGAGAGACCCATTCGCTGTCAGAGATGGGGTAGATGAATCTTGCATCCAACAACTTTTGTAGTTCTTCTTTGACAATGTTCTTAAGGGTTGGATTCATCCTCCTTTGAGGCTGCTTGACTACTTTAGAATCTTCTTTAATGTAAATGTGATGAGTACAGACTGAAGGGTGGACTCCCTTCATCTCCTTATAGCTCCAAGCAAAAGCATCCAAGTGGTTGTCCAATAAGTTACACAGTTCTTTCTCTTGAGAGGTGGATAGGGATGAGTTGATCCTCAAGGTTCTTTCTCGGCTGAATTCCACATTATTCACTCGGAGAGAGGTCAGATCAGCCACACAGAGATCAACTACAATATTGGTCTGGGTTTCTTCCACCAACTCTTCTAATGGAAACACACTAGGGGGTAGATTCTAAATCAAGTTTTCAATAAGGTAATCGTCAATTTGTGGGCCCCTCATGGTAGCCTCTACTTTACACAATGGTGTGGAATAGACTTCATCCTCATCTTCCTCCTCCAACCAGAGAGGTAAATCATGTTCTAATAGAGGTTGGGCATTAGGATATAGGACCAGCTGCTTGGACATATGCCCATTCTTGATTGTCATGTTCCCAGCTCGACAACTGATGTAGGCATCTGCAGTAGCCAACCAAGGTCTTCCCAAGATGAGAGGATACCCAGTGAACTTTGCCTTTGGCTGGAGAACGAGGAAATCAGCAAGGTACTCCTAGGAATCAATAGAGACCATTACATCTTCCACAATCCCCTCACAGGTCACAGTGGAGCGATCTGCTAACTACAGGACTGTGGTGGTCTTTCTCAAAGAACCCTGAAGGTTGAGTTTGAGCATAGTGTCCCTTGTCATCACATTAATGGCAGCCCCTAGATCAATCAAGATATGGGGGATTATGGTGCCATTGATGTGGACATCGACTACAGGACTCCCAGGGTCTAGATATTTCAGACAGATTACCTACCCCAACATTAGGTCGAACAGTTGTCCTATGACATGTATAGTTGGAGCATCTCTCTTGCGCCTCCCTGGGTGCCTGAAGCTCTTCTCCTTGATCATCTTGTTGTATATGGGCACATCCTTTATGGCTTGGAGAAGTGGTATCTTTAAACATAATTGTTTTAATTCTCCCAAAAGTTCAGTTTCTTTTGGGGTCGGTTGTGTGGTTCCAGTTAGTCTCTCAGGAAAGGGTTGAATGACTTTTGGTTCTTTTTCCTGTTTTTCTTCCTCGTCCTCCTTAAGAGGAGGTTGTCTATCTGGGAGAACCTTCCTAGATCATAGGTTAATCTCCTAAATCTCCACAGCATAGGTCGGACATGATGTTTCTCCACTACATACCTGTTGGGCCTGTCTATTGTTAGGGTTTGGGTTCGGTTGAGCAGGTATTTGGGGTTGTCTTGGTGGAGCAAGAGGTAATGGTTGTGGTTGAGTAGGTGGTGGAGGCAAAAGAGTGGGAGGAGAGTTGTACTAGGGCCTCCACCCCTAATTAGGTGCATTCTACTGAGGTTGTGGCTGAGCATAAGAGTGAAATGAATGAGCGACTGGCGAAGTCTGGTATTGAGGAGGATATGACCAAGGAGGGGGTGTGGACCAGGAAGTATGAGCAGGGGGACCCCAAGAAGGCATGGAAGTGGCTTGATTGGGGTTGTAATAAGTCTGGGATGTCCCTTGCATTCTCTCCTAGTAAGGTCTAGGTCCATGTGGCCTCCTTTGGTTCATGAAATAGAGTGGTTCAGTGGCTCCTTCGGCCCTTTGATATGCAGCTTTAATTCCGAGCAAGGAAGGGCACTGATTCATAGGATGGTCTTCTTCGCAGACTAAACACACTTCTATAGAGTGCAATGGACATTCGTTCCTAGGATGATTTCTAGTGCACTTGGGACAAAAGATGGCTAAAGCCCTCTCGGCTTCCTTTTGCTTCCTTTTGATATGTAAGGTATCCATTTGCATGGCAAGAGTCTGCCTCATCTCGCTCTTGAAATCTTCCAGCTAATTCTCAAGTTCGTTTCTAAGGGATGAATTGGATGAGAATGTGTTGGCTAAAGGTTGACTTCCCCTACCTCTCTTTCTAGCTGACCTAGAATGGTTTCTAAACACAGTCCTGATGCTATCATAAGGCAGTTGGTAGATGTCTCCTCCAGCCAACAAATGGAGGGTATCTAGAATGTCTTCAGGTACTCCTCTAAGCAGAACCAACTTCAGAGGTTCAGGGTCAAGTGTGCACCTGGCCCTTTTATAACTGAGTTGAAACCTTTCTTCATAGTCTTCTAAAGATTTATCACTTCCCATGGTCATTCGGAAGATTTCTTCCTTGGTATCCTTTGACCTACAGTAGTCTCGAAATTTGTTGTTAAAGGCTTGCTGCATCTGAGCCCAGGTTGTGATATTGTTTCCAGGTAACCCCATGAACCAGCACAATGTTGCATCCTTGAGGGTAGAAGGAAACAGTTTCAACTTCTTCTCGTCCTCTACATAGTCATAGGTTCGACAGAGAACAACAAATTCAAACAAGAAGGTATCAGGATCTTCGGTAGTCAGTCCATGGAAGTGAGGTAAGGTTGAAGGACTTATGTTTTTCATTTTTGTGTCCCCATTGGTCTCTCGGATAGGAAATGCACCTTCTATTCTTTCCCCATTTCCTCTAACGTTTCTGTTTTCAGCCATGATATCAGGAGGAATGGTTTCTTGCTCTTCTTCTGTTATAGGATCTTCGTATATCTCTGGAGGTTCACCTATAGGTTCTTCTAAATCACTGCCACCAAAGAAGAGAGAAGGGTGACTTAGTGATGTGGTGGGGGTGTTGGGTAGGAATTTTCCTGAATTGTCTTTGTTCCTACGAGGCATGAAAGGAAATATTTTTTTTTCGGCTTGTACCTTCAAAACTAAAATGGATTGAACAATAACTTGCAACTAACTGAAATAAATCTTGCTGAAATGGAAATTGCAAAACTGAAATGAAAGCGGGAGACAACTAATCTACTTTGTTGGAATGGAAACTACAGAATTGAAATGAAAGCAGGAAATGTCTAATCTACGTTTGCTGAAATGAAATTGCAGAATTGAAATAAAAGAAGGAAATGTCTAATCTATGCTTGTTGAAATGAAATTGCAGAATTGAAATGAAAGCAGGAAATGTCTAATCTACTTTTGCATAATTGAAATGAAACAACTACTTTACTTTCGCTGAAATAAACTACTTAGCAGAATGTTGCAGTAGAAAATAGAATAAAAGTAGTAATCACAAAATACTCTAACGCTTCTCCGGCAATGGAGCCAAAAAGAGTGGTGAGCTCCAGTATTGTAGCAATAATGCTGAAACTCCTGGGGCTTCCTTCTTTACTTTTATCAACCCAGTAGTTCGTAACAAACTTGGAAGCGACGGTGTTGTATGCACAGGTACTAGCTCTTACTGCAGGCTATCACTTGATCAGCTGGCGCAAGTTTGCTAGGAGCTTAAGCCAACTTATATGTGTTCTTAGAAGAAGCTTTAACTGTGATCAAAGGAGGCTACCTCTACAAGGGTTATTCTACTTGCAGAAAGAGAAGGAAAACTGGAATGAAATGCAAACCCTAGCAAACCCTAGTTTACCACTAACCCTACTTGTGCAAGAAAAGAGATGGAAACTACTGAAATGGGTGCCATTGACTACTGAAAAGGTAAATTGCATTTATTCAAGCTACTTCTAAAGAGAAATGAGAAGAAATCATCTTTTTATACTTTTGAGTATTTTTATATGGAATTATTATGCTTATGATTTGACTGGTTGTAACTGTGCAGAGGTTTAGTGGCAAAGGAAGATGGAGTTGGCTTTTGTAGATGGTGAGGAAGGTGTGGAGAGGTACTAAGAAGCCCCTTGTAACCTTCTGAAGACTTCCATTGCGATCAGACTTCGAAAAATCACTCACATGAAGTTCTACAAGAGGCTGCAGGGGATCTACAAGAGGTTCTACAGGAGGAGGCCGAAAGTGGTTTTTGGAGGTTTGAAGGTGGAAAAATGATGGGAAAGGGGAAATGAAGGCTGGATGAAAGTGTTGAGGGGTCTATAACTTGTCAAGGAAGATCAGGGACGAAGGAGATGGTTGGATTTGTTCAGATGGTAAGAAAACAACTCTATGGAAAAACAATGCAGAAATTAGGGCAAATTGGTGAAATGTGGCGAATGAGCTGGGGGATCTATGAGAGGTGAGCTGGTACTAGCTGTTTTATGGAGGAATGATGCGCTGGAATGTCCTACAAGAGATATGCACACTTACTTCTCAAAACTGACCAAAGCAAGAACCGAAAACAGAGTTTTGTCTATCTTAACCTAATTTCTAACCTTAAACCAGAAAAATGTTGAACAGTACCTTATGAACAGAAAAGCATGTGAGATAACTATGGTAAAAGGGCATAGAATGATCTAAGCAATTAAATTTGAACCAATATCAACTTTTCCAAATCAAAGTATCACACTAGCAGTTGCATGAAGGAGCAAAAACTGAGTTTTTGGTGGCAGCAGTAGTGCCTTGACCTCAGATCATAGTCCCAAGGAGAGATAAAGGAGATCAAGACCTGTTGTTAGCCTTTTTGGATATTTTTCTGTCACTGTGTTATCACAAAATCAGTACTGATGGCTGCTAATCAGTAAGACCCTATGTAACTATTTCAGACCAGACTCTTGGCTAAGGATTAGCCTCCCTAACTTGAGAGGGCTCTCTCAAAATAAACTACTGATTTATCTTTAAACACAAAGAGGGCTAAATCTTGAAATGAAAACTTAATAAACATGCTGGTTGGACAGACAACATAACATTTCTTCCATTGGGCTCATGGAGTCAAACACCTTTTCAGTAAACTATCAACTACTCATTCATGGAAGTCAAGGCATGTAATGTTTAAACACTCAAAACATTTCTCAAAGAAACTCAACTCATAAGTATACACAGGAAGTCTGAGCACTAGGTGAATTCAGAGTGATTGTATACCTATAGAGCTGTAAAAAACATTTCTCAAAAGAACCCCAACTCATAAATATGCACAGGAAGTCTGAGAACTAGGTGAATTCAGAGTGATTGTATACTTATAAAGCTGTAAAACATAAAAGATCAAACAGAACCACAAACATCTTGAGCATTTTAACAAAGTATGAATCTTGAGAAGAATAAGCAGTCTTTCTAATACTGTAAAAAGTCTTGTACATAGGCCAATAAAAACTTTGTTTTTTGCATAGATATCCAACCCTCATTACATCAGAGTTTCCTCTATATATAGGAAAGCATTCTTAACTACTTTGAGCTTCCTCCTCCAGCATGAGGGGAGCTCGATCACTGACATTAACTATCCTTATCTATCTTAACAGGCTCATTAAATCTACTAAGCATTGAACTATAATTACAAAAGAGTTCTAATCAAACTTAAACTCTAAGTTTATTCTCCTCGTATCATGATTTCCTTCTAGATCTTCGACAGCTGTCTCCTTTAGTTCTGGCCGTGAAAGCTGAGATAAGGATGCATGAAACCAGACTAGCCTTGGATGCTGAATATGCTGGTGGTTCATTGATCATAATAATAAAACCCCTGTTTTTCCGGTCCTTGCTTCCCATCATCCTTCGAAAGATAAGCAATGTGTTCCCAGCTCTTTAATACTTCAAAACTGATAAGTGTCATCATCTTTCCAGATATGCTGGAAGCCATGTTGATTGAACAAGTGTACAAGCCCACATCCTCATATGCATCTTCAGCCAAACCCTAACCACCGGTAATAAAGTACCTTTAATAAAGCTATGGCTTGAGACAAAATATTTTACCTTTATGGAGAATGCACACTTGTCATTATCTGAATGGCTCTGCTAGTCTTATGTGGTCTCCTTGATGTTCATTAGGCCACTTCTTCAAACTCTGCTGACCTCATCCTAAAACCGTTTTTTTTTTTTTTTTTAAACAACACCTACAGCAGTTTCGTAGCGCGCTACGAAACTGCTGTTCTTTTCAAAAACACAGTCTTTAATGAATGTATCAATAATCTTTGTGACTGTAACAGCTTCTTCTTCTGGCTTCAAAATTCCTAATTTACCTTGATTTTATGTGCCGTGTTTGCATGCCTCAAAAAAAACAATGAACTTAAGTAGAATAAAACAAAACTTTTGGAGCAGCACCTGACTTTTTAAAATGTGAAATTTTATTTGGCAGCTAACTTATTTAGCTGTGCCTTTAGTTTTGCAACTTCTTTTTCCATGGCTGCTATTTCTGCTACGGCCTTCTCCATCTCAGCCATTTCTTTTTCGGTTGCCTCCCATTGTTCTTTTGAAGATGTAGTCTTTGTTTCTTTGGAAATGGGAACCTTTTTATTCAGATCTTTCTTCTTGATTTCTTTTGTTTTTTCTGTTCTTGGCAGCTACTTCTCCATTTCTTTTGCTTGTCTTCTTGTATAGGGTTTCTTTTTCATTTTCTCTGCCTCCTCTGTTTTAGGCAGTTGTTCAATTACTTCTGTTGCAGGCACCTTCACAGCTACCTCTTCCCTGTGCAATTGCTCAGCTTCTTTAACTTGCTTCCTGGTGACTGGTCTCCGTGGTTTGAACATAAATTCTTTACCATATTCCTCAAACCTTAACCTCTTTGAGGCCTTTGATTTTTTGGTGCTTTCTGGTGA
>APFE030294786.1:0-12015 GCA_000404065.3 Pinus taeda | reverse complement strand
AACTGAAATTTTCCGCTTTGTATTTAGTTTTGTATGTTTTCGAGCTTTTATATACATATTGTTTTCACAAACATCATTGGATTATGTGTCCTCTATGCAAACAAGACAAAAAAATGAATATTTTCTTTTATCAAATGCAAACGCATTTCGGTTATCCTTTGTTTTAATTGAATCTGGATGAGTTGTTTCAACTTTTCAAGGATGAATGCTTCAAGGCTTGTCTTCTTTTGGGCTTGTCCTTAACCTTAGCTTTGATACCATGTTAATTTTTCATATTTTTCTATGTTGTATCAATTACTTTAGCCCAATTCCAAACTTCAATTAGAAAAATTTCCAGTTACAATTAGTCTTTCCATTCATCAGCAATAACATTAGATAGAAAAATATATGCAATGAGAAAGAAGACAATCAACACATCAACAAGAGACACCAGATTTGGTGAAATACCAGGGGAAAGCCCCACTATGGGGAAAACCCTTTGAGATTCTTCTTTTATTGGATTGTCATAAATTTTTCAGGAGAGAGTACAATGAGCCCAAGACAATATGATCAGTAATACAACCCAACAAATTTAGAAACCAGTTTGCAGTGGTACAATATATGAGATACAGCTTGATTCAAACTTCAGACAACTTAAAAAAACTTTGGATGAGGATCGACTGTAGTCAAACCTCTCCACGCTCCCTTCAAGTTGGCATGTGTGCATCTGTAGCTTCCTGGACGTTGTCTTGCCCATAGCATGCGTGCGTCTAGGGATGAATTTTCTGAGTTATATGCGAGTGTCCAGAACAAAAACCCTAATTTTATGCGAGCTTCGGATTTGAGAGTTCAGACCTCTGTACAACACTTTCCTTTGCCAATGTTCTGAACCAAATCAGATATAAGAGAAGAAGATTCTCGATGTTGTGATGTCCGAATGAGCTTCTAGTCCACTTGTATATATAGGCCTCTGGGGGTGTCCAACAATGTCCATTTGATGTTTAGGCCGACCTTACCAAGTGTGCATGAAATTGAAGCTGACCTGATCAGATGTCCATGAGGGGGTGCATAAAATCAAAAACTAACCTCTTTTTATCTCAACGAGGTGATCTCTATGTCGATTTTGTTACTCTAAAAAAGAAGAACACAATGACATCATCATGTCCATCAAATGAGTAGTCCAAAGTGGAATTTGACAGCATTTGCATATTTTTAATTATATACACTCACCATGGTGGCATTTTAGAAGAATGACCTACTCTTATATTCCTAGTTCAATTGTTAGTTTATTCGTAGGTTTGTGGAAGGGGTGCAAGAGTTCATGGAAAAATGTCTTATTCAAAGCAAGAGGGCATGTTCCCTTGTAATTTTGATGCATGGTAGACTATATTAGATAAGGAAATCATTTGCTACGGACAATGAGATGGAAAATCATTACATGGTATCCTAGAATTAGAGCTAATTGGATAATAATCTTGATTTATTTAGGAAAAGATCCATAAAAACCAAACTCAAAGCATCTTACTTTGCATTACAAATCAAGTATTCAAACAAACATGGAGACAAAAGCTCTCAAATGAGACAAAGTGGCAATGAATACCATCAAATGATAGCATGCATCCATAACCAATAGTGAATCTTAAGTATAATAGTATGCATCAATGTATTTACCATGGATATTAGAACAGAATGGATATTAGAATAGAAGGAATAGAATGGAAAAAGTTAAGGATTGTATTTGTTCCAATAACATCAACCACCAAAGATATAAATAACCATGTTCCCATTTAGAAGGTAGGAAATGAATTTACTAAAATGCTAAACACTTCCTACACGGTTCCACTAGGTGGATACGGTTCCTTTCTATATTTTGGCAGGGTAAACACTCCTTAAATAAGGTGGATATGGTTCCTCTCTCCATTTGGGCCTTCGTTTGGTTGGGTAAACACTCCGTAAATAAAGTCGATATGGTTCCTTTCAGCGTTCTGGGGCTCATGACTCGTTTGGAAATGGCAATAATTAAAAGCCTAAAGTTTCCACATGGTGATCAAAGCTATTTCCAGTGCTTTAATGGAAAAGGTCAAAATTACGATTTAGGAGATGTCTGCAGAGGTTAAAGAAAATGGGGCGGTTTAGTTAATAATGAAACAACGATCCCACCTAGGGGTTCTGTAACGAAAAGTAGCCGATCTCTCGCTGAAGTTAACGACCCTTTTTACTCTTTGGCTCCTGTCTGTATAAATAAAAAATATCGTTCTATTCGATTTCGTTATCCAGGTTGTGGATTCATATGAAAAGGGTTTTCGTTAGATAAAGTATTTTGGAATATAACCAGAAGTCTCTGGGATTTCTGTTCGACTTTCTTCGTGGAGGCAGTTTCCTTTATGCTGTTAGTGTTCTTGCTTGAAATTAGGTCTACCTATTTAACAGTTTTGTTACCGAGTGTAAATACTTTTTGTGCCGTTGCTGCTGCGGTCTACTCTGCTCTGTGAATTGGCCTCGCGAACCATTTCTTCAGCTTGGATTAAACCCCAATAATCATGGCCGGAACGGTAGCAGCTGCAACTATGTTCGACGCTCGTCAGTATGACGCCAAGATGAAGGAAATACTTTCAACGGAAGGCGACGAGCTCTTCGCAAGCTACGATGAAGTTCACGAAAGCTTCGATGAAATGGGCTTACACGAGAATCTTCTTAGAGGCATCTACGCCTATGGGTTTGAGAAGCCATCTGCGATTCAGCAGAGAGGAATAGTGCCGTTCTACAAGGGTCTTGATGTGATACAGCAGGCCCAGTCTGGAACGGGCAAGACAGCGACTTTCTGTTCCGGAATTCTGCAGCAACTCGACTATGGCTTGCTGCAATGCCAGGCTTTTGTTCTCGCCCCCACCCGAGAGCTTGCACAACAAATTGAAAAGGTCATGCGCGCTCTCGGGGATTACTTGCAGGTTAAAGTTCATGCCTGCGTAGGTGGAACCAGTGTTCGTGATGATCAGCGTATACTCGTGAGTGGAGTTCATGTTGTTGTTGGGACCCCAGGCCGTGTGTTTGACATGTTACGCAGGAACTCTCTTCGCCCCGATTGCATCAAGATGTTTGTGCTGGATGAAGCCGATGAAATGCTTTCCAGGGGTTTCAAAGACCAGATCTACGATATTTTTCAGCTACTCCCTTCAACGATTCAGGTGGGTGTTTTCTCTGCTACAATGCCTCCTGAAGCGCTTGAGATCACCAGGAAATTCATGAGTAAGCCTGTGAGGATTCTAGTGAAGAGGGATGAGTTGACACTCGAGGGTATCAAGCAGTTCTATGTCAATGTTGAAAAAGAGGATTGGAAACTTGACACACTGTGTGATCTGTATGAGACCCTGGTAATCACACAAAGTGTTATTTTTGTAAACACCAGGCGAAAGGTTGATTGGTTGACGGACAAGATGACAGCTCGTGACCACACTCTCTTCTACTCATGGGGACATGGATCAAAACACGAGGGATATCATTATGAGGGAATTTCGGTCTGGATCCTCACGTGTACTGATTACAACTGATCTGCTGGCACGTGGTATTGATGTGCAACAAGTCTCACTGGTCATCAACTATGACCTTCCTACACAGCCAGAAAACTATCTCCATCGAATTGGTCGTAGTGGCAGGTTTGGAAGGAAGGGTGTGGCAATTAACTTTGTGACCAGAGATGATGAGAGAATGCTACAAGACGTTCAGAGGTTCTACAATGTGGTTGTTGAGGAGCTTCCTTCTAATGTTGCTGATCTTCTTTGAGGTCTTGTTAGAAAGCTTTTGCGCCACATATTCAAATTATCATTTTTTTCGTTGTCAGGAAATTCTTTATCTAGGCTGAAAACAAGTGACAGGTTCAATGGTTTTGAGCATAGCTACCAAGTTCGTTTCAATATGAAAATAATTCGACTATGTAAAATTCAAATACTGGAAAAATTCTTGAGTATCCATCTTACCAATAGTAAAAAGAGCCTTTTAAATCATTTTTAAAAAATCAAATTTAAAAATCTTATTATTCGAAAACTCATGCTCCTCAAAAATTGTTTTCAATGACATTAAGGAAGTTGCAAATAAAATTAGAAATTGAGATTAATAAAAAGAATTCGTCCTCATTGGAAGTGAATAAGATGGAATTGGAAACCCTTTCTCCACAAACAAGAAAGAAATAACATGACTCAAGCCATTAGAATTTTTTTTGTTAATCAATCAATAAATAATTGTTAATGGGATCCTAATAACCAACAATAAAGAATAGATCAAAAATAGTCTCTCTAAAAAACATCTAAAAACCATATAAATTATTTCCCCAACAAAAATCTTAGTAACAAAAAAATTTAAATTTTAACCAATCTTATTACAACTAAAAAGTTAACTATTATTATTCATTGTACTTCTCTACACAATAATGCTATATTAACCATATATATTAAAAAAAAAAATCACTCCAATTAGTTCATTTCTACATTATGTTTTCCAATTATTTTTCATTTAAATATTCCTTGTCACATTTTTTTATTTCACTTCACGTTGATTGAGGTTGATTTATTTCCTGAACTCCTTTGTTCTTTCCTTCCGTATTGTCTAGCGTCATACATTGGTTATGAGTCGAAATTATGTTTAGACGTTTGTTATCACAATTTTCATTTCCTCTGATCAATTAAGCACAGGTGTGAAAGAAAATTTCACCGACCATTTGGACATGCAATTTTCAAATAGTGGGATTTTCAATTTTGGGATGATTTCTACGACTAGTCGCGATGGAGGATTATAAATCCTCTGAAGAGGGGAAGGCTGGCTTAGACCCTCCTATCATCACGATCCCAACCAGTAAGATCTCGCACACAAACAAAACAGGCTCTGGATCTCAATCTGGTCGTTTTGGAGGATAAATGACCATGAAAATACCGTTCGTACCGAATTGAATTTTAGCGTATTATTGACGGAATCGAACCGAACCGCCGAGTTTCCGAATTCTTCTGCCCGATTCGGCCGAATTTGGTATCAATGGTTTTGAGTGGTAATCTTTGAGGCCTATAAATTTGGGATTTCTTGGTATTGGAGTAGGTGTTGGGTTCTAAAAGAGTAGTTATCTTTGAGGCTTATAAATTTGAGATTTCTTAGTATTGGAGTAGGTGTTGAGTTCTAAAAAGCTTGTCGTTCGCCCAAATAAGGAGGTGTTGGGTGCTAAAAGCTCGCTGGTCACTCAGATAAGGACTATTCCACGTTTTGTCTGATGTATGGGGCGCATTCCTCGGAAATTTTGTACCACTTGGATCATTTGTGACGCCAATTGTTATATGCAATATGATGCAATATTTTTCAGAAAAAAAAGGTTCAAGAGTATAGTGATAGCGCCATTGAATATCTATTCCTGTTATAAAAAGAGACACACTGCTCGGGACTTTAGGTATATATTGTATTGTTTGGTGTACCACTCTTAAAACAAGATTTTTAGATGTTTTTAATTTAAGCTTTGAAACCCTTTCACAACATGATGTTCCTTGGAAGGTGTAGTTATTTTAGTCGTTCACTAATTAGGTACAAGAATGGGCGAATGATTTATATGACTAGATGTTTCTTGGAAGATGCGGTTATTTTAATTGTTCATTAATTGGGTACAAGAATGGGCGAATGATATATATGAGAAGAGGCACTGTTTTTAACCTAATTGTGAGGATAATAACACATTTTAATTTATATTTTTAAACTTTTTTAATTTACGATTTGACATGTTTTTACTAGATGAAGTGTGGTCATACTAATTTTTAATTAATTGGGTACACCAAGGAGTGAATAATATAAAATATATATATTATTATTCAATTAAAAAACTGTAATTAAAAATATAAAAACGTAATTTTTAAAATTATTTAAATAATAAATAAATTATGTAAATGAAAAATAAATAATATAAATATCAACAAGTCTCATTAAAATAAGCACTCAACGTTATGAAGTGCATTACTTTCAAGTTGTAAACACATTAACTTACTCCATCACAGCTGTAGATTAAAAGATGTTTTTCTTTACTCAATGTAACAACCTACAGTGAAAGAGAATAGATCAAAAATCTTACATCCACAACATACTTATGAGAAATTTCTAAACCGCTATAAGTTTGGTGTTTTTGTATGTTTTGTCCACCAGTTATATTTGTTTGGAAAAATGATCTTTTCTAATGAAAAATTGAAAAATCCAAGATTTAGATCCCCACAATTATAACTCCTTTACGAAGAGAACAAAGGCTTAATTTCAATAAATCCCTGCTCTATTCTAGACAAATTTGATAATTAAGCAATTTAACAAGAGTGGATAAATATTTCAATATATACGTCTTTACAATATCAAATCCTCTACACAGTTAATTGCATAGCTTTGTCTATCTTGAATAAGGTCTTCACAAATCAAAGGTTTAGATCTATCTCCAAAATAGTTATGTTTTTTTACCATTTTAATCAAATTGATTAAATAAGAATGTCTTATAAACAAATGCTTTATCGTTTTTGGGGTTTATGCTATTGATACGCTAGGGTATTGTACCAAAGCATAATTACAGGTTAAAGATTTCCATTGCGAAGGGCAATTCTTCACATTAAAAATATTGTTTCATGTTTTTCTAAATGTATATATTTTTAAATTATGTATTCATTCTTTTTATAATTATTATTAGTAATAAATTTAGAGTAAAGTTAAAAATTAATTTGTGGTATGATTTATTTATTTATTTTTTTAAATTTTAGGAACTTAGATACACAATGAAGCAAATGTTTTGATACTTATTATGGATTGGTGTTTATCAAAATTTACTAGCCTTTTAATTTATATGAATGCTCTTGTTAATATGGAATAATAAAAGTCACAAAACAAAAATATTTCATCCCTATATTTAGTAAATTACGTGGATGCCCTACTAAATAATATGTGTTTAGATGTTGTTTAAATAAAACTTTTAAATGGTTATACCTACTATCAAAAGAAATCATTTCAACATGTTTTGATATTAATTGATTCAATATACCGGGGTTCATAAAAATAGGCTATTTGATTACGAAAACTCAATTAATAAAAAACAAAATTAGGAATAGGCGGGTGGACACCAATATCCATCGGGATCAATACTCCGCCCTTAGGAACCAATGGTCCCCATCGCATTGAGTTCCTCCAAGAAGCCTTCACCCACATCTGTGAGTGGAAGAGGCGTTCCCCCTCCTCTGGACCTTCATGCTCAATTTTCTGGATCTTTGCGGTGGCCACGGTGGCACTGGGCTCCGCATCAATGATCTGCTTCCCTTTGTCAGTCCCCTTACCGGTTTTTATTCAGAGTCGGAACCTGCGTCTGATTCGGAAGCCTTCATCTCGGCCTGCTAGTGAATGCTTGGCCCGACACTCACTTGTATTGTGAGTGGAGCTCTTATGGAACTCAAACCGTTTTCCCGTATCCTTCTTCGCCTTCGTGGTGTTGTTCTTTCCTTGTGGCTTCGGCGGGTTGTCCTGGATAGCCCCGCCTTTGCTTGGTCCCTTGTTCTGTGGCTTGGGGCCGCATTTTCCTTGCTTTGGATTCGCATATCCAAAGTCTCGCTTCTTCTGTTTAAACTTCTGCTCAATCTTTACAGCGTACCGATAAGCAGTGCCGAGTGAGGAAGTGTCTTGGAAGTCCATATCGTCCTCGATGTACTTGTGTAGACATTCGCGGTACTTGAGCACCAAGTTCCGCCCAGTGTCCTTGATACCCAGCTTCGTGCGAAGGGTATGGAAAGTATTTGTGAACTCCGACACATCTTGGTCCCTTCCCTGCTGTAGTGTGGTTCACTTTATGTATTTATCTTCATAGCTCCCGATAGGGTAATACTGTTCCTTGATGGCATCTACGAAAGAATCCCAAGTGGGTGCAGCTGAGAACAACGAGGGTTCACTCTCGTCCTTTTGTTCACAGTGGGTTTCCCGCTAGTCCTTGACGCGGGGGGCAGATTTTAGAAGTGCAAACGCAATCATTTCCCGATTGGAAATGTCATGACCTGAAAAATATGCTTCCAATAGATTTAAGTTTTTATCGATGCCGTCTGCATCTATGAGGCCTTCGAATATGGGAATGGCGAAGTTAACTTGTACCTTAAAAGGAGTGGCACCTTGAGAGTGGTTGCCAGATGAAGATGCATCGCCTGTGGGTAGCCGTCAAAGGAACTGGGCAAATTTATCCATCATCGCGTCCCTGTATCGCTCGAGGGATTCTTCGGGCAACATTTTTAAAGGACCTCCTGCCCCCTCGTCTTTCTTTTCTTCTGCCATGGGAGGTCGTCGGGTTTTGCGAGGCTGAGCCTGCAATGGTTCAACCAGATCGAGCCTAACTCCTTATACCCAGACCTCGTTGGGGACATGCAAAGAAAAACAGAGAAAGAGCAGACCGCTGTGATACCACTGATCCGAAACTAAACAGGAACGCAACAACTTACACATATACTCATAAACACATAGATGCAAAACATAAACACTTCATTTCATTAATAGAAAAAAACTGAACTATGCTTACAAACACAATGGAAATAAGATAGCTCGGGCGATGGTAGCTTATCTCTGAGAAGAGATGTGGTGGCTACATGCCTCTGAACTGAGTTACAATGAGGCTCAAGGGCCTTTTTATTTTTGAACAATAAGAGAAGACCATAAAAAACCAAAACCCTAGCCCGATGAGATGTAACACCAAGAGTTTATGGGCCCCGTTGGGGTTAGTTGGGAAGCCAACTTCCAGGGGTCGTAGCTTGGTCATATTATCTCCGTTTGATGCGTATGATGCCTCGTTGGAAAGATCTCTTCGAGGAATACAACTGCTATTGCAGTAGGTTTGCCAAAGAAACGTCGTTTAGGGCCTTAGAATGGCTCCAGAAGTTTAGGATCCGAAAAACTGCTAAAAATGTTAAACTCTGCTACAATTAAGGACACTGAAAAACTGAAAGAAACAATGGTGAGGCTCCAAGTGGGTTAGGTGGGTGGCCACCAATATCCACCTGGATAAGAGGTGTTTGTATATGAAGATAATTTGAATGTTTATGAATTAATGGAATGGAGTAACGTTATGGACAAATATTTCCATTATGGTGGGATGAAATGCAGGCATGCATGAAAGAGAAAGGCAAGACCAAGACTATAAGCTATGTTAGAAAGGTGGAAAAGTTCAAAGGTAAATTAATACCCAAATATTACCAATCGAATATTTTCAATCTATTGCAAAATATTAAACAAGAACCCATGAAAGTGAGGAAATGCAACGAATAATTTTATAATTTAAATATTAGAGTTGGTCATAATGAAAATGATGGCGAGAAATTTTGCAGATATATTAATGGATTGATGTGTGAGAACTAGAATGAGATTGGTATGTTTTCATTCAATACAATTGAGCATCATACCGAGATGCTTTAAAGGCCGAAGAAAAGATCCTACCGAGCTTCTTTAAAGGTTGAAGAAGAGCAGGGAAAAAGGCAATTTTTGACGGAATGGACAACAAAGTGGTGTAGCAAGAACCCATCCTCGAGGAAAAGAAAGAAAGTGGAAGCTCCAGTGGCTAGTCACCGAGGCAATGTGATTCTAAAGGAAGAATATTTTTTGGAAACACCCGAGAGGTTGAAAGTAAAGATTGGTGACACAAATTATTCTCGAATTTGCAAAATTTGGAAACAAAGTAAAGATTGGTGACACAAAGAATTATATATGTGCAATTTTTTAATTTACATTTTAAATATTTTTAATTTAAGCTTTGATTTTTTTTACAACCTCATGTTTTCTTGGAAGATGTAGCCATTTTAGTTGTTCATTAATTAGGTACACTAATGGGTGAATGTTTTTAGAGGATAATTACAATTTTAATTTATATTTTTAAATGTTTTTTATTTAAGCTTTTAAATGCTTTTAGGAGATGAAGTTTCTTGGAAGATGTAGTCATATTAATTGTTAATTAATTAGGTACACTAATGAGTGACTAATTTATATGAGAAGAGGCACAATTTTTAACGTGGATAATTACAATTGGTATTCTAAATAATGTAGGAGGAAAATAATTCACTTAATAAATATCTATTATTATTCGTATATTTATTTATCCAAGAGGAATCTAGTGTGAGAGATAGTTACCAGTAAATCTCATCTCTTTAATATTACATTAATCACCAATTGAGTTGTTCCCTAAAACTAATAAATATTTTTTTATTTAACATTAATAATACTTAACAATATGTGAAAATAACAACTGAAAAGAGATGCAAATTTTTAATTCAAAATCTATATATTGTTATCTAATAAAAAAAACTATAATTAAAAATAAAAAATATTATTTTTAATTATTTAAATAATAATTAAACAAATAAAAAACATTTAAATTAAAAATAAATAGTATAAATAAAAATATATATAAATATTAGCGAGTTTAATTAAAATAAACACTCAAAATTATGTGCTCTTTGCATGGAAATGAGGCATTCTACAATGAAGTGTTTTTTGCATAGAAATGAGGCATTCTACAATGAAGTGTTTTTAGCATGGAAATGAGGCATTCTAGAATGAAGTGTTTTTGGCATGGCAGGGGAGCATGAGTTGTTGATGCATGAGTATGTCCCAGTTAAATCATTTTTACCTCCTTATGTCAGCCCTATTTTTCTAAAGGAAGACGGTTTCCTTAAATTTTATTTATTTTGCAATATTTTCCTAAATGTAATTTAGAAGGAATCTATGTCGTTATGGAGTTAGGGTGAGTGTCATTTGGTTGTTCAAAACATGGATAGACCTAGAAAAAATAGGGAGTTAATAGAAATTCATTGAATTTTTTAAAACTTTGTTACTCGTTGATATAATGGAAGTATTTTAAAAAAGAGTGGATAAATTGTAGAGTTTGCCATGAGAGACGAGAGAGAGTGCGACTGATTTAGATTTGTAACTAAGACAAAGAAAATTGGTTTTCTTGTTCTTGTCATAAGAAAACCTAATTTTCACACCAATTGTTGATTGAATTCGAGGTTTTATAGGTATAGGTTGTATTGGTTTTGAAATCTTGTCAACTGCAAGAGAAAGAAGCCCAGCTTGGTTTGTTGTCAACAAACTCGAATTTATTTTCCATTAATCCATGTTGGAGTCTATTTGGGTATAATAAGTATGTAGGCCCTTGATAAAAGAGTTCAGCCTCCCAAAAAACAGTCTCTATATAGGTGGATCAAAGTCTATTTATAACACATCTAAGGTAGGACCCATTGTCATAATGTTAAAATATTTGAGGGTGATATCATGTTCGACTTGAAGTTAGGACTCACAAAATATAGAAGGCATGGATCATAAAATCTAGAAATAGGTTTAAAAACTTGTTTTGATGGTAAGGCATCTGCATTGGACCCCCACAAAATGCGTGTAAAGATATTTGGACTAGTTGTATCGAGGCTTCGTCGAAAGGTGAAAACCATAAGACCTTCCAGTCGCATGAACTTGAACTCTAAGTTCTCAATGATGAATCCAAGTAGAAGAAATTGTTGGGAAGTCCAGTTAAAAAAATTGTAATGGAATGACATCCTCAATGATCTTTTCATCGTTAGTTTTTGACATTCTCCATTTTTTAACTTCCAATTTCTTTTTTGATTGAACTTCTATCAACTTTATGCACAGTGCACACACCAAGTGACTATATTGACAACTTATGGCATCGGGTTGATAGTATTGAAAGTAAACATTACTCTCAGTTTGATGAGTTTCTTGGAAAAAATAACCTTTCAGTATAATAGACCCTCTCTCATATGTAAAAACGTTATCATCATAGTCTTCCAATAACTTCATCTTTCATTCAGTAGACCACATCAAATAATATTTGACATTTTCTATGTTGTTAATGGGTGCAACTACAACAGAAAAATATCTTGCACAATAAAACAAGTGTAAATTGAGATCATAATTAATATGAAATTAACTTTATCAACATGGACTTGATTTTATTATCTATTTAAAGATCTCTATATTTTAACTATTATCTAGACACTTATATGCATT
>APFE030294784.1:1606-17279 GCA_000404065.3 Pinus taeda | reverse complement strand
GAGTTAGGTAAAGTGTGTTTCTTTACTATGTACTTTTGTAACTTACAATCTGACAGTCACGATATGTAGTGATCCAATGATTTATTCTCTCCTTGGTATTGGTGACACTTGATCCATGTTTTAACACCCGATTGGTCCATGATCTCTATTTAAAGAGCATGGAGGGTCATTTGTAGGGTAACCATTCATGAGAGAAGCTTATGTAAATTTTCATTTTTTTATTAATAAATTTCCTGAAGTGGCCACATGGCTCAGGCTGTGGACTGTTTCCCTCTTTGAGGGTTTTAACCATATTAAGAATATTGGTGTATTGATCTATGATCTGTTTGTGAGCGGTGTCCTTTGGTATTCTTTTTGAGGAACTTACACTATAAATTCCTACATCTAAAAGCTGCCAAACTTCAAGTCATGTCGCCGATATGTTCAAGATTTTTCCTTCTGTAGTTACTCTTACCCCTGATTCTCTATATCATCCAAAATCATTTTGCATCCCTTTGTCTCGTTTCAATGGTGTGGGATACATTATGGCCCTTCCAAGAGACTCCCTTCCAGTACCTTAGAACTTGCATGCCCTAATGGAAATTTCTTCGCACTCAATGACAAGTTCACATCATTGGCTTTCGATTGGGTGATTTCACAGGTGTTCGACTTCAGTTCCTTTATTCACATTCCGTGAATTATGTTGATAGTACCTTGAGGACCATTGTCATTATTGGTGGTTTCTCTCAGGCTTCTTAACAATTCACATCATCAGCTAGTAATCAAGCGATTTTCGGGCATGTTCGACGTCAACACATCTATTCGCATGTTAGAATTTGTACTTTGATTGGGTTGTGTTGGAGCGCAAGACCCTAGGTTCAACTTACACAAATCCAGGTTGTAATGTGGTGTGACATGATTATATTGATATACATGTCTCTTTCAGATGGGTGGTTGTGACCATAGCATGAGTTATCATATGTGATCCTTCTCATTATTGGACGGTTATGACCATACCTTGGTTTCAATATGATCCTCTTTATCAGATGGTTGTGCCCATGCTTTGATCCATTTACATGATCATTCTCTGGATGGCTGCGTCCATACCATGATTCATGTATCATTTGATAGAGTTTCCAGTAATGTATATGTATATGTACTTGCTTGCAGGTTTTCTGAAGATAGAATCCGGTTCCCTGCACTGATTCATAAATAATTTCACCCCACTCTTGTTCGGCCTTCATGCTTTAGGGGGCATCTGTTACATAGCATTTTGTCATTGTCCCTATACTCCTTGTTCCATGATCCTAGAGGACCTCTACAGTGAACCCTACATGCTTTCCCTTCATTAAGAAACTCCCATTGTGTCCCTCTTCATGAGTAGAAGAATTCCCTTTTGCATCATTTCCCAAAAATATTTTTTTTTTCCCAGTTTACAAGAATGGTGCTAATGACATGTGTCCTCCTTCTGCTGATATGTAGGGATTACATTTGTCCCTAGCACTAACCAGAGTGACTGAGCCTTGTTCCACTCACGTCAATCCTCATTTGGATTTTTTTTAAATAAGGAGATGAAGCTTCCAGCTCTAGAAGCTTTGTAATGAAAATATGGTAAATGGTTAGGCAGAATGAAGTCGAGGATATTAGTTTGGTCTCCTTTCCCCTATTAGGATGGAACTACCTCAAGATATAAGACCTTCTCCCATGAGAAGAGGAATCATCTCCCTACCATCCATGCTATATAAACCTCCCCTTTTCCCAAGCACAAGCTAGTTCGAATTAGGCTCTAGTTGAAGTTTTTATTTTGGAGTAATCAACAAGTTATTCATAGTTGTAGCTCTCTAGTTGTGTGTGAGGGAGAAGTGTGGATTTTTTTTAGTGTGAAGACTAAAGGGAAGATCCTTAAAACTGCCATTGTTGAGGTCATCATGGAATGCTAATGGAAGTGTGTGGGAACCTGTCTTTGTCGAAGGAGAACAACAATGTCAAGATAATGGTTCTAATCTCTTCTTGATTTAATATATATGAAACTATTGATTGATTTCCAACTTAATATGTCATCTCAAATGTTTATGGATTAATTTTTCTTGACTTTTTAAGTAGGTTGAATACAATTTTTCTATTATCACCGTTGTTGTTTGCTATTGTTTACTTGTTTCAAGTGCTAGAAGAAGGAAATGGGAGATAGCTGGAGTGACGAGGCAAGGTCATCACCAAACGGGATAGCGTACTAAGAGGTAGGCACTCTTAATTGGTTATATCCTAAGGAAATATTCCATAGAATGTCTTTTTTGTGGCTAGACCTACTCTCGGGCTAGAGGAATTGTTTGTGTTCGCACATGAAATTTTACTTCACCACAACAACTCCATCACTAAATTATGGTAAGCGGGGCTTGGGCTTAAAATTTCTTTTAGGATTAAAAGATTTGGAAAGACAAGACTGAAATTTTTCCATGAGATACTCGAATTGTATCTGACTTTTTGGAGCTTTAAACTGCAACACACAGAAGTAGTCTCAAAATTTCATAGGTGATTCATGCGGGGCCTTCTGTTGTGTTGTAATATTTTTTGGTCAAGAGGTTTTGGATTAAAATGATGGAAATTAGATTCAATGAGATGACATAACTTCTTAATTGAGAGCTTGGTGTTGGGAGGAAAACTCCACCACCACGGTTGTGCAAATTCGTGAAGTGTGTATGTAAGGAGGAGATTGAACTCTTCTACATAGAACTCATTTGCATCCTCAGGGAATGCATAGAAGTCTTCTAAGTACTTAGGCCAGGTTACTTGGCCTTCACCATCATACGTGAATTTTGACAAGAGATAAAAAAACTCCCTTGGATGTTGAGAGGTTCGGCATGAGAAAGACATCACGGGGTGGTGAGTCTGATAGAATCCATGATAGATGTGCTAAGATTCAAAATAGGATGAAAGGACACAACTTGTCATCTAGCCCTCCTTCGAGTGCCAGAAATGTTAACGGTGTTGAACCCACCAGCATGTCAAGGGATCTCCCTGGTAAGAAGTCTCAACTAGACCTCAGATCATTTGGTGTAGGACTCCCAACAGTGGGTCATATGGTATTGCCTTGACCACGGTTGTACACAAAGGAAAGTAGGATGTCCTTTTTGGTAGCAAGGGTGTGACATGTGAAACAAGCCAAGGAAGGTGCATGAATGGTTCTAACACATGGAGAGTGGGGTGAGTGTGCCCCTTTGAAACCTGTGAAATCATGTGGCTAAGAAGGGAACACACGAGAAAATATGCATCACAAACTGGAGACAAGGTAAGCTAACAATCCAAAGTGATGGTTAAACCAACAATAAATTTCAGTGAGATTCACACATACTTATACAAAAAGAGTCCATACATGCATGCATAAGAAAACAATACATATATCATTAGAGTAACCAAGATATCTGAAAGACAATAACAACATATGCATGAAACCTGTTGCCTCTGTTATATCAAGAAGTGAAAGTTCCAATCATATAGTAAAACCATCCCTGGCCGCTAGTCCCATTAGCAGAACATTACAGTCATTTCTACTTGCTCCTCCAAAGAGATGTACTAGCTTTACACTGTAGAGAAGCCAATGCTCGTTACAATACTCTCCAAGCTTTCTCTAAGATACTCCTATTGGAAGCTTGGCTGACCAAAATCCCTTACAATGAGTTATGAGGTACTATAAATGAAAATGGGTGGGGTGACCCTTGACATTCCCCTCTATGACTATTCACCTACCCTCATGACTCTTCAACTACTCTATGATAGTTACATTCAACTATCAACACTTGGACTTCCAGTTTACAAGATGTTACATACAATCTGCAAATTTACCCATGTGAGACAAAATGGCTTGAGGAAGCCATGTAAGACATCACTGTGACTCAGACAACTGTAGGAAGACCAACTCTTCAACATCCTCATGATGGTTGATTGTGATGAACTGATGCCAAGGTTGGTCATCCATGATGGTGTATGCACGCTCAATGGTGACATCCTATTGTAAGCAAACTCTTGCCTCCATTGCATTTGGGTACACTGATATGGCTCCTTTGTCTAGGTCGTCTCATAACATGAACAACATCATCTTGAGCGCAGCTAGACCAGCAACATACTGATGCATAGTGTCTGTGCTAATCTCCAGGTGTGTGTTGGAGACCATGCACATCAACTTATCGAAATACATGTTCAGCTACATTTGGACTTACTTCTTGTCTTCACCCCAGTGAGTGTGCTAAATGGGTGGGATCGCATGCATGCGCACAATGACATCTATGCTCTTGAATTCCCTTGCATGTGCTCGACAACACTGCTCACCCTCTCTACTCCATACTAGCTGCTAGATGGATTTATAAACTATATGGGCATAGTGTCATAAGTCTGTGCATGTTGTGCCTCTTGTTGTTTCTATTCCCGCTGCAACTCCTTCTCTTGTGTATGCAACTATTGTTCTTCTTTAAGTTGTCATTTCAGCACCTGCAACTCCTTCTCCATTTCTTTCTTTGCCTTCTTGCAATCCTCTTGTCACGTCATCACCTTAGAGCCTCAATCTCGAAAGATGCTTTCATCATAAGTGGATTTGCTTGAGCTTCCAACTTTGTTCCACCTCTGCATTATCAACAACCTTCCTCTTGCATTTTTTGAATGCAGATGTGCTACCATCTGTTGTTGCTAATGGTGCTTCTCATTGTGACGTCACTGCCATTTCATCTTGATATCCTTGTCTATGAACAAATTGATGTCTTCATAGATAGGAAAGTTCATAAACACTTCATCAACTATGTCTGTAGTTGTTCTCTAAACAGTGTGATATAGAAACACTCATGACAAGCAATCTCTCAGTTGAAAACCAAAACAAACTAGAGGACTGACATGAAACATACCTCTGTGACTGTCTATGAAGATTACAAAATTTTCACTGAGAGGCTGGGAGACTGACTGCCAAAACTATGCAAGGCACACTCTGAGTTGTCGGGAGGCTGATTGACTATTGGAACTGCACAATGTACAGTCCAGCCTGGACTACTGAGGAATAAAACTGCACAATGCATAATTTCAGTCAGTAGTGACATGTAAACTAGTAAACCGCATTGTGTAGTTTCTAGGGCCAACAAAGAACTACCTCCTAGAATTGTGCAATGTAGGCCTAGATGTCAATGTTGGGCCAGACTTGGGAAACCTATGGCGGGAAGGTGGAGACTTCACTTCCAGAAATTTGTAATGTTAGTTGGGAAAGGCAAGGTCTTGGCCAAGGTAGCCCAGACCCACCAACAGGCAACTGAAAACATGAGAAGTTTGAAAGCGTGGTGAAACTGAGTGTAAACAAGAGTGAATGATGATGCATGCAAACAATAAGTGCAAGATTCTGAAAACGTGAAAACATGCATGCGTGTGAAGCAAGTCGCCGCAATGGAAACTGTTGGTGAAAAAACAGTGTCATGCATGTGATAGCAATGAGATGCAAAGGAAAACCAAAACAATGCTTTTACAGGCTAACATACATCAAAACAACAACAAGAAATTATTGAAATCAAGCAGACAACACTTACACAAAGAGAAACACAAGAGGCGACAGAAATGCAATGTAAGACATTAAAAGCAAACTTACATTGAAACAACTAAGCTGAAAGTGTTGAAGACTCCCTTATGCAATGTGGGATGTCAGAACTACAAGGTCGATGTGAGGAATGAGTTCAGCATCGTCCAAGTCATGGGTTTTGATAAGATCGAGGTTATGATGCAGATGTCACAAATCTAGGAAAAAGAGACACTTTGCGAGAGGTTTCTAAAATGATTTATGCATGTAACCTCTAGCTACTAAAAATAGATCCCTCAAATCTAGGGATTTCTTTTGTATGCTTCCTTTTGCTATTTCGCAAAGAGCAGCCCATGCATGCAAATCACGTTTGCTTGGTCCCAGGGAGAACTGGTCAACCTCAAGGCACATGAAATAGCTTGCTTGACTAAGAGAGGGATTTGAGCAATTTTTGCGAGGAGTTGGGCTAGCTATCCGAGAGGGATTGTACAATTTCTAGGAGGAGCAGGTGACTACTACCAAAAATTCCATAATTTCTGGGTTGAGCTATAGTGCTAGGCCAAATTGTGCAGTTTTTCCAAGCAAGCCTATCTGACTGTTCTACACAATTTTGGAGCTGAGCAGTCTGTCTAGCAGATGCACAATTTGTGGGGGCAAGGTTGGTTCCCCTCTAGAATTGCACAATTTTCTGAGGGAGCTTCTTAGCGAGCAATTAGCCCAAGTGCGAGGCAGCCTATGATGGGATTGAAGCAAACTGGCATGCGCAGGCTAGTAAGATGTTGAGAAACCAATGAAGCCTATGTACTTGATGATGCAATACATTTTGCTAAGGATGGTTGGTAGGGAGGCTCCAAAACGAAGATAAGGAAAACGTTTGGAGGGTGGTTGTAACTGCTACAACATGACTCAAGGGAGAGAATGAGAGAGAGTTGGAGTTGGAGGGGGAGAGGGGGAGGGAAGAAGAAATACATAGAGGGATAAAGGTGGAGAGAGAGAGGGATATATAGATATAGCAAGAGAATGTGTATGTTTTGTGGGTAAGATAGAGAGAGGGAATAACACAGAGACACATAGATACAAATATAGATATTATATATAGTATATTAACCATCCTAGATCCATCTAACCCCAGATCTATCAAGGGTCAAGAGGGATCCAATCTCTCGAGTGCAGTATTCCTCAAGTTTTGCACTAAAAAATGGTTTGCACTAGAGAGATTGTATCCTTAATCGGCGCTTGATAGATATGGGGTTAGATGGTCTAGGTTGGTATAACTACTTGTATATTACATAATGTCATATTAAATATGAGTGATTAAAAATATATTATAATATATAAGAATTATAACTAATTAGTCCTTAGTTTAAGTGGTCTAGATCCATGCATGAAATTCTTTGATATTGTTGCTAATTTTTGTTGATCATGGTTTTGGCAAGCTTTGATTCCCTTACAGAAAGATCATAGTATGGTTTCGCACTTTCATCACTAGTTAAAAAAAATACTAATTGTATTGTAATAAAGGAAAATAATGATTATATAATATCAATAATGAATAATAAATATAATTAATTTATCCCACCAAGACAACTCAATTCTTGCTTAATGAAGTATTATATAAATTATGCGATTCAAGGTTCAAATCCCCATGGGTGAGACCAAATATATATATATGATTTCCTTGAGGCTAGATCCCTTAATGAGTCTGAAGCATGAATCTAGAAGTTTTTGTTTCTCATCTATGAGTTGTAGCCATTATCTAGATGTGTGGAAGTGAGAGATTTATGTCCTATATATGTGTAACTATTGTGATCAATAAATATATCAAAGTGTGTTTGGTGTTGCATGTAATTTCTATCTACTCTTTCTCTCTAATATTTCTATTGGGTTACAACTCAATCATTTACTAAAGTAGTTTATGAGATTTTTTGTTTGGGGGCAAGGGTCCCACCTCTATGTAGTGATGTGAGTGCTAAAGTACATACCCATACATGCTCTACCTCGAGCCTCTTAATTTGAACTCAAGATGTCTTAGGAGAAAGCACATTATCTTAACCATTAAGCTCACTCAAGTTCAATCCATTAGGCATACTCAAGATGTATATTACATATTTTGTGGTTTAGTAGTTAGAACAAACCATTTTTGTATTTTAAATTCAAAATGAGTTTCACAATTTTTTTAAATTATTTCTTGATGGTGAATGGACTAAATTGTTGACCTTAATTATAGAGATTAACATTGAAGGGACCAAAAGAGTCAGACTTGTAACCCCCAACTTCTTGACTAAGATAAAAGGAGATAAGAGGTCCCTCATCTGCCTCATGATTCCTTGAGTTAACCCTTGAGGCTAAAGTATATATATATATATATATATATCATAGTAATATCATAGAGAGAGAGAGAGAGAGAGAGAGAGAGAGAGAGAGAGATAGGTATATATATATCTATGTGTGTGTGTGAAGAAAAAAAATTAGAATAGTCTAAAAGATTTAAAAGCTCAGATCCCATGCATATTGTGTGCATAGCTCTGTGTTACCTATAAGAGAAGAGGGAAATGTGTTAAAGATAAAGGCCATAACGAATTAGGAATCCACTATAAATCAATGAGGAAGGAAACATCAAACATGCCATGTGAGAGAGCTTGAGGGTGTATACTACATTAGTAAAAAAATCCTCTCAAACCAAAGGTTGAGAATAAAAGGAGGGTATCACCATCACTGTAGCAATAAGAGACAAACTAAACGATTATTTCCTCTCCTTCCTATGTGAGAAAGCTATCATTGTTGTTAATACTTAGCATGGTCATATCTTAACAGTATGGTTTGAATTTGTAACTTTTTGTTGAGAAATGACAACAAGAAATTCCAGTTTAACTTGTCCTTGAATTAAACTTACTTAACTAAGGAAATTCAAGTTGGAAGTTTCTTGGAAGTCATGTATCTGTTCTCCCTACTTTGTAGTATTCCATTGTGAGTTAATTATGAGTTGTAAAATAGAAGACTTATTTTTTGATCCCGATTTAAATAGGAAGAAAACAAAATACAGATATAACCATAAATACAGAGATACAACATAAATAATACTTCATTTCATTAATGTAAAATACTGAAATATTCTTACAAACAGAAATGGAAAGAAACTAGCTCGAGCGATGGTAGCTTATCTCTAAGGAGAGATGTGGCAGCTACATGCGTCTAAATTGTCTTACAATGAGGCTCAAAGGCCTATGTATTGTTGAGAAATACTGGAAAACCCTAAACATCCAAAACCTTAACCCTAGGAGATGAAGCACCAAACTATGGGCCCTGTTTTGGGTAAATTGGTACATCAACTTCCTGGGGTCGTAACTTTGGCACACAATCTTCATTTGATGTGCACAATACCTCGTTATAAATATGTATCCAAGGACTACAACTTTAGGAAGACAAACATTTGTCCATGGACCCATGTTTCTCCCAGTTTTCCCAAAAAACATCGTTTAGGGCCTCAAAATGGCTCCGAAAGTTTAGGACCCGAACAATTGCCAAAAATAGTAAATTGTGCTACAAATAAGGAAACTGAAAGAGTGAAAGAAACAATGGTAGAGGTCCAAGTAGAATTGGCAGGTGGCCACTAATATCCACCTGGATCAGTTTCATGAGTCAGTTTAGTTAAATTAGTTCTCAAACTTATTGAGAGAACTAATAGTGAGCTAATAGTCAGTGGTGACACTAATGAACTCCACCAGTGCTACTATAGTTAACTGAATATTTACTCATGAGAAATGCATGCATGTCAATTCTGAGAAATACTAAGTTGATACTATAGTGTAGGGATAGTGTACTATTTGTTTTAGATTTTTCTAAGTTTCACTAATAGTGCATGCATTCAAGAATTGATCCTTGAGGGATTGTGCTACTTTAAAGGCTTTATTTCCTTTTAAATACAAGATATCCTTCTATTGACAAATTTTCCCTACCAACATTTCAAGGGATCTCCCGAGTAAGAAGTCCCAATTAGACCTTAGATCGTTTCATGTAGTAGTCCCAGCAGTGAGTCGTATGGTAATGCCTTGACCACAATTTCACACAAATAAAAGTAAGATAACTTTGTTGGTATCAAGGGTGTGACACATGCAGTGAGCCAAGAAAGGTGCATGATAGGTTCTAACACACAGGGGTGAAGATGAGTGTGCCCCTTGGAAACCTGTGATAGCACGAAGTTAAGGGTACACACGAGAAAAGATGCATCAGAACATGGAAAGCAAGTTAGCTATCAATCCAAAGTGATAGTTAAACCAACAACACATTTCAGAAAGATTCATACATACATACACAGAAAGTTATACATACATGCATAAGCAAACATATACATATATAATTTAGAGTAAACTAGATAACATAGAATACAATACAACGTATACATGAAACGTGTTAGCTCTTGTTATATTAAGAAGTGTAAGTTGTAATCATACAATACATCCATGTCCAACCACTAGCTCCAATAGTGGAACATTACAACCACAATAGCCTTCTCCTCCAAAGAGATGTACTAGCTCTGCACATTGGAGAAGCCAAGGCTCATTACAATATTGTCCAAGCTCTCTCCGAGATAGTCCTATCAGAAGCTTCGCTGACCAAAAGCCTTTACAATGAGTTATGAGGGACTATTATATAGCAAAGGTTGGGGTGACCCTTGACATTCCTTTGTCATAGTTCATTTTCCCTCATGACTCCTCATCTACTCTATGACTGTTACATCCAGCTATCAACACTTGAAGTTACACTTGATAAGATGTTAAACTGTAATGCACATGTACCCATGTGAGACAAAATGGCTTGAGAAAGCCATGTAAGACATCACTATGACTCGAACAACTGTGGGAAGTGAAAATCTTCAACGTCCTCGCAACGATCAACAATACTCTACTGATGCCAAGAACGGTATTCTGTGATGATGTCCGTGTAATCCAGGTTGACATCTTTCTGCAACCTAAATCTTACCTCCATAGCATTCAGGTACACTACTCAGGCTCCTCTTTCCAACTCGTCTGAAAGCGTGCACATCATTGTCTTCAATGCAGCTGGACCAACAACATACTTGTGCATGATGTCTACACTAATGTGCAAGTATGGGCTGGTGGCAATGTGCATCAACTCGTTAAAGTAAGAGTCAAGCTCTAGTCGGACCTGTGCCTTTGTCTTCGCCTGGGTGAGAGTCCCAATAGCTGGGATTGCATGTGTGTGCACCACAACATCCATACTCTTGAATACACGTGCATGGGAACATTGTAGAGTAATGATGAGTTGTAGGTACTCTTCGTAGTTCCGGATCTGACTCTGGATATGTGCCTTTAGCTTGATCGCTCTCAAATTCATCATCTTAGGCAAGTGAATTGGGGTTCCCTTGTATCTCATCATCCATGTTTTCATGTAATAATTAGCAGCATTAACGTTCGCTAAGGTACATTCTCTTCTAGCACATCACTATTGCATTTCCTTGAGATGGACGACTCCCTTATGCATAGTACCAAAATTGGAATACAACGCTCACATAACCGTGTCAAGGGATAAAACTTCATCCAATCTTTCCTTCTTCAGTTCTTCTCAGGCGGACGATGTTACCAACTCTCCTCCTTGCTTGGTCGTCTGCAGCTCCTTAGTCATTCCCTCATTATTAACTATCAGAAAGAGAACACTTGAGCTAATGGATTCAGCATATACTCTGGTATCATCGGCCAAGGCTACTAGATGTTTGCACATGTCAGACATGATCACTCATTCCTCATACTCCGCAAGGGATGTATGATCTTTCAGAGTTGACATTTTGTGATATTGCACAACTTTATGTTGAGATTCGTTGAATGAGATGTTGTGCATCTCTTATTTTGGCTGACTTCCAAGGATCTCAGTGTCTCATTGGTCGCTTGGGACTTGGTCATCTTCTAGATGTGGTGAAGCTGATGAGTCAAACTCTTAGTCGTGAGGCATGAGGTCAATGTCCTGCTCTAACTCCTGCTACTCCATATCCATATCCATCTGTTCAAGTGCTTGCTTTATCTCCTAAGCGAAGTCCTGCTCCTATGATGGTTCACCCTGTTCGCGTGATGCTAGTTTTTCTAATGAGTCCACTAGTTGTGCGGGAATTGTTTCATCCATATTCACATGTTGCGCCCCCTGTTGTACTTGTCATTACTGCGCTTCCCTCACTTGTTTGCACAACTCCTATTCCTTTTGGAGTTTTTCCTCCAAATCATGCAACTCCTTCTCTGTTTCCTCCATTCTTCATTTATCTCTTTGCCTTATTGCATTTCTCTTGTCACATTGTTGCCTCTTCACATCTAGCTACTTTCTCCACAAGTGGATCTCCTCGAAACTTGCATCTTTTCTCTTCCTCCATGCAATAAAAAATCTACCTCTTTCCCTTGTCGTGCATGTTATGTTCTCCTCTATTGCTATTGTTGCTTTTGGTTCTCTCTGAGATGCTGCTTCACATTGCTTTGCTAACCATTCCACAGTGAAGCCGATCTGTTCATTGGGTCTAGAGGAACTGTAGCAATATCTCCAAGGGTCCTTGTTCGTCCAATGAAATGCCCCATTGATCTAGTTGAATTGTACTCTCGTGAAATGATCTTTCACAAGACAATGTGGATCATATGGATTGTAACTTTGGAGGTTGAAGGGATACTTCTTCATCTGTTCTGCTTCGACATTTGCTTGCTTGAAATTATGAATCTCATATAACACAATCGACAACAGAAGAGTGAGCCAAGGTGCCTTATTCTTCCAGTGCAGTCTAGCTGTCAATCATGCTGATATGTGATATGCTACTTTTTACATGACGAGTATGTCCAAGCCAAACTTTGGTAGAACATGTAGAGGCTTCTCAACACTATATATTTGTATGAAGGTGTTGACGGTGAGGCATACCAATCAACTATGCATATTAGTACCTCCATTGCTGCCTTTGACATGTAGGGTGGATCTTGTTCGAATATCATCTTGTAGACTGGGGTGACAAAATGATTGGACAGTCGTGTGATAACTCCTTTGAGGCTACATTTGGACAACATCTTAGAATAAGTGTTGATAGCAGTCTTCACTAGTGACCATGCCCACTCCAAACCCGGGAACTCCTATCAACCAGATATTTCATCCAAGATGTAGGTAGACATGTAGATGTCTACTTGCATACATTTGGGCAGTTGTCGAGCCCTTATTACCTGTTCCTTCAGTTGATGAGCCAACATGTCGGGCCCGTTGCATGGTTTTCCCTCTCTGGCAAGTTGGTCTACTGGAATCACCCAACTCTATGGGAAGGTTTCCATGCTTTCTTGGCCATATAGTTGAGATGAAAATATGACCAAGTATTGATACACTTTCCGTAATATCTTTGTCTTGTAGACCTGGTTAGGTGTCATCCTAAATCTAGTCGATTCCTTTATTTAGTTCTTAAAAATATCTCTAGAGTTGGCATTGCTACTAGGTAAGCTAAAGGGAGTCTTCATTATAGTCATGGGCTCTGACATATGATACATCTCATCATAATCCTATGCCTAGAAGGTTGCAATCTTCGTCCTGCTGACACTGCTCAAAGTCATCTTCTCGAGATCAGTGTGTAAGACAATCCAGTGTATCATGTTCATGCATGGGAACGCAGGGTATCTGCATGCAATCTAGTACAAGCTAGACTTGTAAATGTTAATGTATACTTGGTGGTCCTCGAGGTCTTCCCCAAAAGTGCCTGTAAATGCATCATTAACCACTTGCCATTTCAGCTTGATGTCCTTGTCTACAATCAGCTTGGTATCTTCATAGATCATTAGACTCGTGGACAGTCACTCAATTGCTGCTCCAATTGCACTTTTGGCAATGTCCTTTGATCCTACTCTCTTGGAGGCCATTGATCATGAACTATTAAGAGGTGGATGAAAACCTGCTATATCTGGAGAAAAAGTGACATACATGGAAAGAAATCTATCATCAAAAACCAAAGTAAATTTGGGAATGACATAACACATACATGGAGAAAGACTGGCAAGGATTGCACAATTTCATTTAGGAGGCTGGGAGACTAGCTACCAGACTTGCACAAAAGGTAGTTTGGGTTGTCTGGGAGGTGTTCTGGAGAATTTGGTATTTATGAATAAATACTAATTCCCTAGATAAGAAGCCATCTCTAGAACAACAATTTAAAGTGTTTTAGTCTTTTCCTATAAGAAATAGATAAGATGAGAATATGAGAAGATCTACTTGTAGTTCGGCTTTCCTTTCGTCTCCTTTGTATCAATCCTGTTGCTCCTTCTCATACTTAATACACTTGAGAAGTACCTATAAACATAATAGAAAACAAAGAATCAATCAAAGAAAAATATCTATTGAATATAAGTGAATGGAATCAGATACATTTCACACATATAAGCATTATAAAACAATACAAACATATGGGATAAAGGTTCAAACACTCTATTGAATAGAAGGAGGAATTACAACCATTTGTGTATAATTAAAAGCCATTCCTCTAGCTTGGATCCCATCCACATCACATCAAAAACATGAAAAACTTGTAGCATTACTATACTTCCTTCAAAGCCAAATCACATAGCAGTATTATCTCCTTACAATTCAACATAATCCAACCCCTGATCACTTAGATGAGTAGTCAATTTATAGGAAGATGAAGGAGGTTTTGTCACAAAGGGTGGCATTGAATGGCCTTCCATACTTAGAATTAGTTCCATGGAGGAAGGGATAAGAAAATAGGATGCATCTTAACTCATTCCTCATCCATTTTCGAGCTCATATGAGTTGATAAGTGAGGGAACCTTCTAGAGGAATCCAAAAAATAATAATATTCCCCAAATCCTATGTGAATTTCGCTCAAACTCGCCCAGTGTAGGTGAAAGGGAGCCTAAGTGCTCTGAAGAGCACCTTGACATGGACTTAACTACTTTGTAGTGCACCGTTGCATGGGCCTACCTATGTTGGTCCCTCTAGAGGCTATATTTGGATGTCTTCAAGTCATGAAAATATATGGGAAGGAGGCATTCAAATGGGTGACTTGTTTAGGGCATGTAGCAACTGAAATTAGGGTTTGATGAGCCCTAAAACACTCATCTAGATGATGGGATTGATGTGCCCAAATGGATCTGTAATCACTGCCCCCTAAAGCATGAAGTGGGAAAAATTCCAATGTCGAATGAAATTCTTTATGATGTGATGAGGAGGTATCGAATTGGGATGTGACCTGCATCAATTACAATACATATTCATGATTTTTTAGTTTTACATGAATTTTTGAGGGAAGGCATACCCATGCTTAGCTTATAACCTTTCATTACATGTACATAAATAATCGTCTACAGATATAGACCCATGATCGGAATGACCATCAACGTAAAACCATTGTACATATGATTTAGTATCCCCGAAATCGCAACTCAAATGTGTTAGCTTGCTGCTGCAGCAGGTTATTCATTTTTCATGATTAGCATTTTACAGGCCAAATATGTCGTACTTTGCTTGCTGCACTGCTCCATATTTTCTTAACAATCTCCAAGTGAAGAAGGCTACTTCAAGTTCATTCAATTGCCTTCAAATTTTGTAAAGTTATCTCGGTATCGCCATTTTTTAGTTAAAAGGGAGGTCCAAACAGTTTAATCTTGGGCTCCCTAGGTTTAAATTTCCTGTTTTAGAATATAGAGATTGTAAATCTATCCAAACAGTTTAATCTTGGCAGATTCCTGGATAGGTAGAGAAGCAGAGGAGCCCAACAGCTTAATCCGGGCTCTGGAAGAAATAAGGGTAGTATGTAGATAGGAAAGCATCAAAAGAAAAGTGAATGACGGGTTTGCAAGTCTAAGTGCACCCCCAGAAAAAAGAAGAAAAAATGTTAGGTAAGTAGGCTGGGTAGGTAGTTCTGAGGTTGTTGAATCCTAAATTGCTGACAAGTTCTAGGTTTTCAGGTGTCATATCATTCAGGACACAATCAGCAAGAATTTGTATGCAAGAAACTCCAAAGAGCTATAACCGACTCCCCTTCTTTGTTTTCCCCAATCATTAACTAACTTCCCCAAAAGAGGTCAAGATCTGCTTGATACCTCTTAAGTTCCATCATCTTCATAAAACTGGCTTGAGTAAAGATCTGCTTTACTCAAAGTTGTTCCATATTTTCTC
>APFE030294774.1:0-86748 GCA_000404065.3 Pinus taeda | reverse complement strand
GTACAAACCATCGCATACATTAAACTCCCTACTACATTGGCATATGGAATTCGAGACATATAATCCTTTTCTTCATCTGTATTAGGACATAAACTCGAAGAAAGCTTAAAATGGGAAGCTAAAGGGACTGACACAGGCTTCACATTATTCATACCAAATCTCAAAATTATTTTCTTGATATACTTCTGTTGTGATAGCCATAGCTTACCATTGCTCTTGTCTCTGAAAATCTCCATGACCAAAATCTGTCTTGCTGCTCCTAGATCTTTCATATCAAATGTCCTTGCCATCTGAGCCTTCAACCTGTTGATTTCTTCTATGCTTTTGCTTGCTAAAAGCATATCGTCAACATACAATATTAAGATAATGAATATGCCATTATTCAACTGTTTAAAATAAACACAATGATCATATTCACTTCTAACATATTTCTGACTCAACATGAAAGAATCAAACTTCTTATACCACTGCCGAGGCGACTGCTTCAGGCCATATAATGACTTCTTGAACCTGCAGACAAATTTCTCATTGCGATGCTGAACAAACCCTTCCGGTTGTTCCATATATATTTCCTCATCTAAGTCACCATGTAGAAATGCAGTCTTAACATCTAACTGTTGCAACTCTAAATCAAGCAAAGCCACTAATGCCAACACTATTCTAATTGAAACAATTTTAACCACTGGTGAAAAAATCTTATGAAAGTCAATACCAGCTTTCTGAGAAAACCCTTTTGCAACCAGTCGCGCTTTGCACCTGTCTTCTGTATCATTCACACCTCGTTTCAGCTTGAAAACCCATTTACACCCCACAGTTTTCTTGCCTTTCGGAATCTCAACCAGATCCCATGTGCCGTTCTTACTCAAGGCCATCATTTTGTCCTTCATGGCTACTTTCCACTTGTCGCTTTTTGAACCTTTTATTGCTTCCTGATAGCACAGAGGTTCATTGCCATTAGCAGTAAATGCAACAGAAGTGGCATAATCATCATACCTTCTCGGTGGCCGTTTGATTCTTGTCAACCTCCTTAAGGATGTTTCTGGCGCTTCCTCGATTGGCTAACTACCCTCTGTAGGAACTTCTTGCAGATCAGTATCTGAGACCTGTTCATGATCTAAACCTGAACCCTGTTCATGTTTTGATTCTGAAACCTGTTCATGACTAGTATCTAAACTATGGTCATCATGACCATCGTTAGAAATGCTATCAAACTGAATGTGCTGAAAGTTAGATACATCATCCTGTTTCAATCTACTATATACATCTAACTGTACAAGAGAGGATTCATTCAACTTTACATCTCTGTTGATGATGATTTTGTGGGTAGTAGGATCCCACAATCTATATCCTTTGTTCCAACACCATACCCAACAAAGATATACCTTTTAGACTTTGGATCTAACTTAGTTCGCTGATGTTTAGGCACTAGAGCATATGCATCACAACCAAACACTCTGAGTTTATAATATTCACAAGGGTGTCCTTTCCATACCTCTTGTGGAATCTTGCAGTCTATCGCCGTTGATGGAGATTGGTTTATCACATAACAAGCTGTTGCCACCGCTTCCGTCCACAACTCCTTCTGCAACCCGACGTTACTCAGCATACTCCTTGCTCTCTCGAGAAGAGTCCTGTTCATGCGTTCAACAACTCCATTTTGCTGGGGAGTATAAACTGTGGTCTTATGCCTCTCGATCCCTGCATCCTTGCAATAGCTTTCAAACTCCTTGGAAGTAAATTCACCACCATTGTTAGTTCTTAAACACTTTATTGTTCTACCAGTGTTGTTTTCTACCAATGCTCTAAACTGCTTGAAAACTGAAAAAACATCAGACTTTCTTTTCAACCTGTAGACCCAAACCTTCCTAGAAAAGTCATCAATGAATGATAAAAAGTAAGACGAACCACCATATGAAGTTGTAGGGGCTGGTCCCCAAACATCTGAATGGATATAATCAAGAATGCCTTTACTAGTATGTTTGCATGTTTTAAACTTTTGTTTACTTTGTTTTCCAAACAGACAATGCTTACAGAAATCTAATTTTCCAGACTTCAGATTTTGAAGTAACTTGCGATCAGCCAAAATTTTCAACCCTCTCTCACTCATATGCCCCAATCTTTGATGCCATAAGTGAATGGAGTTACTGTTATGTGCAGACACAAAATCTGACCCTGTTCCTCCTTCTAACTGAAATAGATTTCCTACTTTCTTAGCTTTCATAACTAGTGAGATGTCTTTGTAAATTTTCATTTCTCCACCTTGAATTACAGTTTTATATCCATTTGAATCAAGTGCTCCTAATGAAATCAAGTTTTTCCTTAAATCTGGTACATGCCTTACATCAGTTAATATTCTTGTTGTCCCATCAAACATTTGTAGTTGTATGCTCCCAATCCCAACAATATTACATGTTACATCATTACCCATGTACACGACTCCATCATTAATTGATTTATACGTCTTAAACCATTCTTTATGAATACACATGTGTTTTGATGCCTCGGAATCTAACAACCAATGTTGACCATGATTTGACACATTAACTGATAATACTTCATCACTCATACCTGAACCCGATGTCGAACCTGTATCTGTCGTATTCGCCTCCTTCTTCTCTGTCGAAGATCTTCTTTTGAAGTTTGTTGTTGTCGCTTCCAGCAGTCCTTCTTTAAATGCCCTGATTTGCCACAAAACCAACACTTTAGCTTACTCTTCTTCCCTTTCGACTTTGAACGTGAGTTGCTCGGCTTCCTGGGGCGTCTTTCTTTCGAACGACCTCTAATCATCATAGCTTCTGATGTAGAGGTTTCAGAATGCGACTTCCTCCTTGTTTCTTTCGATAATAAGGATGCAACTACATCATCAAACTCAATAGTTTTTGATGAACTAAGACTTATAGAAGTAACAAAATGATCCCATGATTCGGGCAATGAGCACAAAAAGTAATAAATTTATCCTCGGATGGTATTTTTACTTCTATACTTTGTAATTGCACAAGAAGAGTATCAAAAGCACTTAAATGATCAGTAATCGATGTACCTTCCTTCATTCGCAAACCGTACAACTGTCGCTTCAGGAGAATCCTATTGGTTAAGGATTTGGTCATGTACAGTTTCTCCAGTTTTGTCCACAAACCAACAGTTGTTGTCTCCGACACAATATTAAACAGGACATCATCAGCTAGACACAGTCGAATAGCACTAATCGCTCTTTCATCCATCTCGGCCCACTCACTATCTGTGATGTTGTAAGGCTGTTTGGACTTGCCCAACAATGCCTTTGCCACGCCATGTTGGACAAGTAAATCATGCATCTTCACCTTCCAAATCTCAAAATTATTCTTGCCATTAAATTTCTCAATTTCAAACCGGGCACTTTGAGTTTTTGCCATTTGTATCGAAAAACCCAATAATCTCCAATACCAATGTTTAAATACCAGCAATTAATTAAAAAAAATTGTCTATGCCTTTCTGCCTTTGCCTTTAAAACAAAAATATTTGCCATTTGCACTTCACACAAAATTTTTTGCATACGCCTTTGTTTTGACACAACAAAAAAACTGCCTTATTACAGTATATAAAGACCTCCGCCAAAAACAATTTTTTTTTGTTTTATTAACTTCTATTTCAAGTATTTTGATGGATGTCCTGGAAATGTCGTGGGAATATGGTATTGAAAAACCCTGGTTCCCAAAATATATACCCCAGAATATTTTAACACCCCACCATTTCTATTCACCATTCGAAAACATAACCTTACGAAGTGTTCCCCTTAATAACCATGAGTTTTATTTATAAGAGTCCACTCACTAACCATACATATAATTAAAAAACATAACCCTACTATGCCATGAGATGGCATGAGTGTTATTTTACTATGGTGATCCATGGAAACAATTCGTGAATACTTGACCGAAGTTTGGTATTGCTTCTGCGATGACCGTGTTAAATATTTCCCAAAAACAAAAGGCATTCACACGATTTCTCCTGCACGTAAGCACGATTTCTACGAGCTCCGGCGGTCCCTGAACCCGCTATCTCTATGAGCATTACTGTATAACCATATCATTTGACTACGCACCATGAACATCAAACCATAAAAAAACTTCACGCAGGTTTTATCGCATGGAGATTCAACTAATTGTTCTTTGCCTCGTAGATATCTAGACTTAACAGCGGTTTAGATTCCACGTAGTTTAAATATGCAACAGCGGTTTAGTTTCCACGCAACAGAGATTACAGCGCAATCAGATAGTGCACCAAGAGATAAAAACAAACATACCGTTCACAACAAACGCATCAGCGATTTCAAAAAATTCAGGATCAGTGGCTGCTCCTCACCATGCCAAGGCTGCCCAACAAACTGGAGTCTTCTGCTACGCACTTTACTCAGCGCACCGCACAGCAGCAAACCACCAGCACAGTCCGCCAGCGCAAACAGATCAACGCAGCACCTCCATCATCGATCAACGCAACGCCTTGATCAGCTCCTCCAGACAACACCTCCAACATGCTCTGATACCAATTGTTGGAATTCAGAGGCACAACAAATCAATTAAAACACACAACAGAATATCAAGCACATAAACACAAGAGTTTAACGTGGTTCACCCAACCAATCTGGGCTACGTCCACCAAACATAGGCATCAGGAGTTTATTAATCAAATTGGAGATTACATCAAGAAATTCTCATAAAACCTCTCACACTCTTAGCAAACCATCCGAATGGTTGCCTGTTATATAGCATAGAGAATCTAACAACTACATTAATTCCCTCACATCAAATATAGGAGGCATTAACTCCCTCCCAACAACTTGGAGTTAATCTAGGACCTGAACTCTATTGTTGTCATCAGCTGAGATTTTTCCTATTTTGTTACAAACAGAAAATCTCAACAATATGAATGAGGATGATATATTTTCTTAACAAAAATTCAAACTAATTCTAAATTTATTATCTTAAAATTACCTCTAAACACAACACAAATATTTTTCATTAAATTTATTGACAAATAGGATACAAATATATAACCAGATTGATGTCCAATAGATACAAAACATAGATAAAGATGATATATTTAAAAAAAAAAAACTCAAACCAACTCTAAATTTGTCATGTAAAAATTATCTCCAAATACAACAGTAAGTCTGTATTCAAAAACACACAATATTAACCAAAATACTAAAATTCATTAAATTCCATTTTCAAGTTATTACCCTCTCCTTAGAATCTTAACGAACACAATACTAAACATTTTGAACTCTCGTAGGTTGAGACAATAGTTTCCCAAACACGAAAAGATGAAAGTTTAAATAACATATTTTGTGATTGGAATTCGAGACAAACCCTAATATGCCAATGCCAGGAATGATCAGCGACATAGCTAAATGTATGGCTCTGTTACAATTCCTCCATTACAATTCCAATTTTATTTATGATACATTTTTAGTTGGATGCACGTGGTTGTATGGATCCAATTTTTTAAGGCAATCGAGGCCATAATTTTTCCAGACATCGAATTATTAGCTGGAATTTAGATTTTGTTGGCAAGAAATCTGACTGCTGTTGTAGTTTTTAAATCATTTTTTTTTATGGCCAAAATGGACTCAGCACCATCAAGAACCTCTCAGAGTCCAAAATATTTAAAATTGATAGTGGAAACTCATATTTTGAAAAAATTATATTGAAATTTCTATTGTTTTCTAGGCAAAATTGTGGCTTGTTTAGACTACACATTTTTTTAGTCTTTCTAATTTTTATTAAACTTGATAGGTGGAAATTACATAATTTTTATTAACTTGATATGTGGGAATTAGTAAATGGTATGGTAAATTTTTAATCATGTTTTGTAAATCTTTGATTTAAACCTTGTTTAAACATGCGCTTTAGATATGTAAAGAAGTTACTAGCGTGAATTTCATCCATTGATATAATGACAATGGCAAGAACATGTTCACATCTTTCAATTGACACTATCTCATCAAAACCTGTAATTAGCAAAAGGATTAAAGTGCCCAATTCCAATAAGGGGACTCCTATTAGTGTAAATAATTAGCTTAGATCTATTTTAACTCTGGATTTATTAAGTGGCTAGAGGGATCAAATTTTTGAAGGTATATATATCTTTTTCTACTCTAAAACTAGAGAATTTAGGCTAGTTATTTATTTATATATATATATATATATATTTATATATTATTATTATATATTATTTTGAAAATTCATGGGACCTTTTGGAGTTTCTGGAATCCGACAAAAACAAATTGTAGTGAAATCTTCATTTGTGTTATTTAAACTAGTTTTTTTTACTTCATATATGGATTCAACACCCTCAAAAACCCCTAGGGAACTTCTATTGTGCAGGGGTTACCCATCAAACTTGTGATTTCAATGAATTCATGCCGGATTTTAGAGAAATTAGACAGGAAAAATCCACTCGAAAAGCTTCCAAAAAGTCGCATTAAAGACAACTTGATTTTAATATCCTTATAAACTTATATAACATATGAATAAATTAGGAATAATATAATTTTGATGTAATTTGATTGTAACAAAATATTTACCTAACATTACAACATCTCTTCCATTCTAAATTGGACAACACTTCTCTACTTAATGAAACCATTGTGTGATGATCATATTAGCAACTCGTAGATAAAAAATAGACCATATCAACAAATATTAGATAATTATGTATTATTATTTTTTGTCACTCAAACTACTTTCATTAATTCTTCAAAATTTTACATAAAATTTGCAATGGTAGCCCTTCTCACTTGGCGTCAATGACACGGAATTTGTGGGCCAAAAGAGGTAAACAAAAACTAAATACCAAGTTCCAAATACTACGACGTGTCCATGACCAAGAAGCACAAAATTAATTCATAACATTGAGAATATATAAGTAAGCAACCAACAACAAAAATTACAAGGGAGAGTCGGGGCCTTCCCAGCGTATCAAGGATCAGGGTTCTAGGTCCCTTCTCAGCTTGGAACTCCAAATGGTTCAATCTACTTTTAATTTGATTCAATCTCTCAATGATATGTCTTTGGCTCTTGCAGATTGAATCAAACTTGTCAAGTAGCATCTACTAATTATGTTGTAAACCATTCATGAAGACAATCACTTCATTAAACCAATGGTGCATGAAATCAAAGGATGACCGATGAGGATTGCACAATTCATAATTGAGGAATTTCCTAATTAAATAGGGGCTAATTCCTTGAGGAAAAACACAAGGAAATAGGGATTTGGGAAAGCAAGAAACTGTCTTAGTATTGACTTGAGTTTGTTTAGGAAGTAGTGAGATAGATAGAGATAGTGCAGAGGTTTCTTGGGCTTGAACAAAGCATTGTAATCTTCTCATATTTTCTAACTAATGCAATATATAGATTGCAGGGGCTTTCGGCTTTGGCTTTCCCCAGGAAATCATCGTGTTATGTGTGATTGAATTCTTTCTCTTATATTTTTTGTGAGTTCAACGATCAATTATTGTTTCAGCTGATGAGTAGAGTTCATTCAAGCCTATTGTTTTAACATATTACAATTAGCAGTTTGAATCTACAAGTAATTTCTACAAAATCCATTGTTGATCATGTAACTTTCAATTTTGCTATACTAGGCTCTAGGCACTTGTTTGAGTCCATAACACACTTCTTTTAATCTGTAAGTTTTTTTATTATTGGCCTTCAACTTCATAACCTGGAGGTTGTTGCACATATATTTATTCTTCTAGAATTCCATTCAAGAAGATTGGTTTCACATCCATATGCTACATTTTCCACTTGTTATGATTTTTTGTTGTAGAGACTGCTCTTATAGTATCCAATTTGTCTATCGAAGAAAATGTTTCTCCAAAGTCTATTCCCGGTTGTTACAAGAACCCTTTTGCTACAATTCTAGCTTTAAATCTGTCAATTTATCTTTTATCATTCAACTTTGTCTTGTATACCCATTTCACAGCAATGAGATTTTTGTCTTTTAGGAAATAAACGAAATCCCATGTATCATTCTTTTCAATAGATTCTATTTCTTCATCCATAGTTTGCACCTAGTTTTGATCTACGATAGCTTCCTCAAATGATGAAGGTTGAAATGAAAACAATGGAAAATTTTAACTAACATATAAATCATCATAAATATAGCTAAAACTTCTCATATTTATTTTACCATTCCTTGATTCATCACTTGATTGATTGCTGGGAGAATTTCGATCTATTAATCAATTTGAAGATATATGTAGTTCATAATATCTTGGAGTCCTTGCTAGCGTGACCTTTTTTGGTTTCTTCACCTATGATTCTTGTTTCTCATTATCTACTACATCCTCTTCTTGCATCAATGGTACTCTTGCATCAACTATTTTTGTCTACAGTCCCATTCCATGACTCTTATTCTTTGAACACAACATCTATGTTGATTATAGTCTCCTTCGTGTTGGTGACAAGGTTATACAATTTATAAGCTTTTGATTGCTCAATATAACTATTAAAAGTGCAATTTTCACTTTTATCATGCAACTTGCCTCTTAGCTCTTTAGGCACATATGCATAAGTTACACATTCAAACACTTTGAAATGAGATATACTACAAGACATACATGACCATGCCTCATGGTACTTTGTTCATCATGCTCTGTATACGAGATTTGCTTATCACAAAAACATCACATGAAACTACTTCTGCCCAATACTCATTAAACGAGTTTCTTCCTTTCAACATGCTTCTCGCCATGTTCATAATTGTTTTTCTCTTTGTATTTGCTACACCATTTTGTTGCAGTGTGTATCTAGTTGTAAAATGCCTTCTGATTCCATGTTTTTTTACAATCAGCATGAAATTCCTTCAAATCATATTCTCCACCTTGATTTGATCTCAATACCTTGATCTATCAATCACTTTGGTTCTCTGCTAAGGATTTGAATTCTTTGAAATTACAAAAGTTTTATATTTCTTCTTTAAGAAATAAACCAATGTCTTTATGCTAAAATCATCAATGAAAGTGAGGAACTGACAACTTCCACCAATCGATTGTGTCCTCATAGGTCCACACAGGTACGTATGAACCAACTCTAGTGGCTATTTTTCCTTGTATGCAACTCATTTTAGAAAACTCTTATGATGTTTTTTTCTCAGGGTGCAACACTCACAAGTAATAAAAGGTTATTTGATGGGAGACAATCCTCTAACTATTTATTTCTGCTACAACAATCTTAAACCAGACAAATGTAAATGTCCAAATTGAAAGTGGCATGACTAGTAATCATTAGAAAATGCAACCCTAAATGAATTGACCTGATCTTTGTAGTTCATGATTAGAAATATTTTGTTGCCTGTCATCTGCATCTTGGCTATCAAATTCTTGTTTGGAGGCTTGTCATATATAACACACTCGTGTCCCTCAAAATAGTTATGTATCCCTTCTACATTAACTGAGAAACACTTACCAGATTATGTTTAAGGTTAGGGATATAATATACCTCTCAGATTGTCTTCAGCTCTGCCTTCTTGGTCAGAATGTTGACCAATCCCTTTCCATCTACATCCATAGTCTTATCAATGCCCAATTTTACCTCTATCTTCACAGATTGATCCATATTTGCAACCAAGTTCTTGTTTCCTGTCATGTGGTTACTGCAACCACTATCTAATAGCATAACATTATCACAAGGTTCACGCATGGTATTGAAAGTTAGGAACATGGAGTCAATATTATTTGTAGTGGCATTAGCCTTTTCTTTCCCAATCAACCATATTCCTGCAATCACGAACATAGTGACAAAATTTATTGCAATAATAACATCTCACCTTGAATTTTTATACTATTGGATTTTTGTTGAAGCGTCTGCTATTGCTTCTAATTTCTTTTTCCTGCTCTTTTCTTCCATCTCTCCAACCACTTGTCTTCTACCTTGTCCTCTTCCTCTCGATCTACCTCTTCCTCGACCTATGTCTCTAGAAATAGAAACCTAACTTTTGAAACCAGTTTCTGAGGTGGAAACCTTATTTATGTCTCATTAGATAGAAGTGATTGGTCTCTTGAAATAGAAACCTAACTTTTGAAACCATTTTCTGAGGTGGAAACCTTATTTATGTCTCATTAGATAGAAGTGATTTCATTAATTCATCAATTGCCAATCTTGTTAAATCCTTGGCTTATTCAATGACTGATACTACAACATCAAAATTGGTAGACAAAGATCTGAGGACCTTTTCAACGACTTTTGATCTTCTATGTCATCACCATAAACCCTTAATTGATATACTCTAGTTAGAACTTGATTCATGAATGAATCGATATCCTCTGTTTCCTTCATCCGCAAACTTTTAAAATCTCTCCTAGTATTCCACAACTTAACAATATTGACTTTGGCCATACCTTGATAGCACTTCACTAAAGTCTCACACATTGTCTTTGCTGAAGACGTGGCCATAATATTATCAAACACTTCTTGGTCCATTCCTTGTTGGTTAAGTTGCAAAGCTTGTGAATTCTTTTTTTTTTTCATTTCTCTATTGCTCTCTCTCTCTTCATAAATGAGGGCTCATTCTTAGGTTTTGGAAACCTAAATTGGACATGCTCCCAAACATCATAAACCTGCAACATGGTGTCCATATTAATGGCCCACATATCATAGTTCTTCCCTAAAAATGGTGGAAACTGCAACTCAAAATTTGATGAAGCCATCTTCAAACAAAAACTTCTCTTCAAGTAATAAAACCCCATTTCAAAGTTTTATAATCCCATTTATAATAAACTATATTACTTAAAAGAAAAAAAAAAACTTTATTTTTTATAAGGCCCTTTTATAAATCTTTATAAAAAAATTTAATAAATCATTTTTATTTCATACAATAAAACTCAAGGGATGATTTGAAAAATTCCTTTAAATAGGTTGTCACATACTTAAAAATAAACTTCAATAAAACAACACTTTATTATATATCCAAATATGTCCACCAAAAAAGTTTCAAAATTTTTACTTGCTCACGGGGTTTTATTTTCATATTTTACTTGCTCACGGGCTCATCACACCTTTTGATATGGGAGAGCTATGACGAGTCACTCAAAATTAAAAAATCATAAGTGTACAAATTATTGGGGTTTGAAGTAATCATATCAAGCCTCTTGTTTTCCATGATTTGAATCTTTGTTCTTTTGCAATAGGTACCTAGTCACTAGTTGTTCTCTCAGTCAAGGAAAGCCTCACATCTATGAGAAAAATACAAAAGGGTTTCTTTAATTATGAGAGTATAAGTTATAAAATAGTGGATTTATTCTATCTTTCTCCATGATTCTCTAAAGATACTACAACCCAAAACTTCACCCATATAAGATAATAAGGGTGATGTCATTTTTAGAGATGAGTTTATTCTTATCCTATATAGGAATGTTTGGTGAGTTATAACTATTTTCGAGTAATATTTTCACTCTATTTATTATTTTCTCAATGTTATAATTCTAATTAACCTTGTGATGAAAAACCATTCCAAGATATTAGTACGGAGTGACATGTAATGTTTATACTATGAATGTGAGGTATGAACATGACATTGTTGAATAAGAAAATTTGTCCAAATGTGATCAGAATTGTCTTATTCCTGGAAATAAAACTTTTCATTACATATTGCAATTTTTCGTAGTGCATGTACTCTAATAACTATTTACTTCGTTTTCTATTTGAATTGATATCATTATTGAAATCCCTAATAAGTATACAAATATAATCACTAGGCATGAATTATGCTTTTTCTATTGTTATTTGTTGAATGTTTGTTGAAACAGATACAAGTGGTGCAACAAATACATTTATTGTGCATATTCGACATTGAAAGGATAGTTTTAAGAAAACAATTTTGATTTTGTTATTGCAAACAATTTTCGATGACATGATCTCTATATTTTCTTTTACGCAAGTAACTACTTCATGAAGACAATTTGATACGTTGAATTTGAATTTGCAAAATTCATTATTTGATGGCAAAAAGTTTAGATGTTTTTCCTGGATATAGAGAATCATAGAATTCATTATATCTTCATCATGCACAATGTCATTGACATGAGCATGTAGGCTTTCTATATTCAAAGTTGTAATTGTTAAATTATTTGCATTTGCTTGGGTTGCATATGTGTTTTTGTTTCCATGGCGCTTTATTTCTTAAGTGTTTCACCTCTTCTAATGTTTTCATATTCACACAAAAGTTCTTTGGTGTTAGTTATGAAGAAGATACAATTATTTCAAGGTTCTAACACATGACAATGTTGTGTAAACTACTCCACGTGTCAATATACCACTGAGATCAAATGCAAGTTTATTCAATGTTAAACCCTGTGATTGAGGAGTTTTTCTAACACAAGCCTACTATATAAGAAATTATTTCCTCACTATAGTTTTAAATATCTTGCTATGACATGTCAATGGTTTTGTAACACATAATATTGAAGTCCAATTCAATGAAATGTTTTCTTCATATAGTTCATGATACTTTCTTCTTTGCAATTTACCAATATTTGGATTTACCAAATCTATCCATAATCCATCAACATTTTTCCTATTTTTTGTATATCTTTTGCGTATTTCACCCATGCCATTTATAATGCCTTCCTCTGTATTTTATTTTCCTACATATAGATCAACAAGAACATTGCATTTGATAAGGATTATTGATACTAATCTCATTCTATTCTCATATGCTACATGACCTATTTCCTTACTATCATACTCACTAATCACATGAAGAATTATTAGCTATTCATTTACATGTAACAACATTTTCTCATTATGATTTATACATTCTTGTTCCTATACATAGATATGGAAACAATGCACCTAATGGAGTAGGTCTATAACACTTATTGTTTATATATTTCAACAACCTCCTCCCACATATACCTAAGAAACTAGCCAACTGGGGTAAACATGTGACAAGAGGCGACTATGATATGATTTGACCTACTAAGTCATGTTAAGGAAGTGGAACCAATGGAAACACACCATACGAACATTCAACATGAGCTATAGGGACCTCAAGAACCAATCCAATACTTTAGGCAACTTTCCCTTGGGTTCCATTGAACTTTTGGACAACTTAAGCCTCAGTTGCTCTCATGTTATACGCATGATAGCATCTAGAAACCCAGAGACTCTTTCATAGGCTTGCCTTCCAACGTCCAGAGACTAAATTTGTCAATGCTATGCTAGTGTCCTTGATATTTGAGCCACTTTTTCAGGTCGAGAGCCTAGGAAACTGCCTAAAATTGAACCATCTCTTCAGAACAGTAAAATAACATGGAAATAACAATACTAAAGCAAATTCTTGAATAAAACCTTGACTCGAACCCTATTAGCTATGACATGCATTTTGTCAAACATATCACAAATATGTAATCTACATGTGTAAATAATAGTTTTGAGCATAGGGGTTTCATATGTAGCTGAGAATCAGTAAGAAGCATTGATGTCTTAACACATCAACTTCCATTCCATCCATTAGGTCATAGATACATCGATAATTCAATTACAAGTAAAAACATGATGAAAGGCATACATGGTTGTTGTCATAAAACACATACATAAACAGCTTAATAGAAGCAGAAATACTCATGAAAGTAGAGTCATATAGACCACATATAATCCATCAAAATGCTCATAGAAATACAAGGAGAAATAACCTTTTCTTAATGATGCAAAATCCAAACCCATGATGGGACTTCCATGTTCCACCCAACCGTAGAATGGCTGAGCGAAATCTCTTTTTAGCCATTCACCCCTGTGCCATATTCCAAGCATGAATTTGGGATCTCATAGAACACATCAATCAAAACTATTCTAGGGCTTCTAGAGGCCCTCGACCTCAACCCATCAAACAATGATTCCACCACTCAGTTGGACATCACCAAAACCATCATCAGGTTGGTCTCCATCCAAGCCTTCTATGGATTTCAGACCATTTGTCTAACAAAGGCTTCCAGGACTAGTAACTCAACCCACAAGTTATACAGGGCTTCTAAAGCGTTTGTCCAACCAGGGCTTCTGGGACTAGTAACTCAACCCAACAAGGGATTCTAGAGTGTTTTTTTAACCAAGGCTTCTAGGACTAGTAACTCAACCCAAGTTGTTACAGGGCTTCCATTACTGGTAACTCAACCTAAGCTAAGGAAACATGAGAACAAACCATAACAAACAATGAAAGTAAAGCCACAATCACATTGGCTATTCAGGAAATGGAAAGGCTAGGAAATCCACTGTCAATCCTGACCATCCTCCATGCCAATGATGTATCACAAACAAAAATATGCATGCATATGCCACACATGCCAAAACTAGTGAAGGACATATACATGCAACTCGGTACCTGCAAGAAAATGTGATGTAGCTACTAATCCCAATTCCGTGTGCCTTTCTACTCCTCCTTTTCCTTCTTTCTCCAAGAATCCAAGTATGCCACACCCTCCAAGAGTGCTCCAATAAAACTCTAAGTCTCCAAGATTATGAGAGAGAGAGAGAGAGAGAGAGAGAGAGAGAATAATGAGAGAGCTCCAAAAATGAACTGACAAAAGGTAAGAAGCCTTTTTATGAATGAGGCCTCTATTTTCTTCAATTTCCATTATTTTTCATCAATTTCCTCTTCACATGCAACTTGTGACCTTTCACCTCCCTTTTCTCCTAATTTCCATTATTTTCATAAATAAATGTGCCGAAAATGCCATTTTTCCTTTCCAAAGCCTTAGCCATTTCCTTTGCCAATTTCCTTAGCCATAAACAATCACAAGTGATTCCTGTCACTAGGATGTTTCCCAACATTCAGCTTGGAATAAGTGTCTCATCATCCGTGGTTATTATTTTTACTTTATTTACATCTATTACATGGAATTTTCACCAGGATTGTTACAAAACCCTCCCATTGGGGAACACTGTCATTGGTGTTCAATAACACCTAGAACCACAAAAATGTTGTAAGAAAAGTATATTGTTGATCGAGCTTTATAACTTAGCTCGATGTAGTATTTACAGTGATCAACTTTCTGAGAAGAAAACCAACATGAAACATAACAATCATAACATCATAATGACATGACACCCATACGACTTATTGGATTTTTATAATAGAGCTCATGGCCATATTTACATCCATATACATTTGTACATAAACCATCATCACAAAAACATATATCAAAACATATACCAAATAGTTTTCCAAAACACCCCACCAAAACACCAAGCCAAAAATACTTTGCATCAACTGACAAACAAAGAAGGATACATAGCCCGCATCTGATCCTCCATCTGCCATGTAGCTTCATCAAGCCCAAAGTGCGTACATTTCCCTTTAACTTTCTCGATTGCTCGGTTCGAGAGCATGAGCACCTTTTTCTACAATATACACTGAGGCTCCAACTCGAATTATCAATTTGATTCCACCTGTAATACAGACCAATCAATCACATGATCAACATATTTAACATACTTTATAAGTAATGAAACATTGAAAACATCGTTGAATTTCATTGTGAGAGGAAGTGCAAGTCGATAGGCTACTGGTCCAATCCTCTCAACAATGCTAAACGGTTGATCTAGGTGGATATTGGTGGCCACCCACCAATTTCACTTAGACCCCCACCATTGTTTCTTTCAGTTTTTCAATTTCCTTAATTGTAGCACAATTTACTATTTTTAGCAGTTTTTCGGGTCCTGAAATTTCATAGCTGTTTTGAGGCCCTAAACAACATTTTTTGGGAAAAATAGGAGCAACATGGGTCCATAGATTGTTGTTTCTCTTCCCAAAGTTGTATTCCTCGGATAGATCTTTCTAATGAGGTATTGTGCGCATCAAACGGAGATCATATGCAAAAGTTATGACCCCAGGAAGTTGTGTACCAATTTACCCAAAAAGGGGCCCATAGTTTGGCGCTTCATCTCCTAGGGTTAGGATTTTTGATGCTTAGGGTTTTCCATTGTTTCTCAATAATAAATACTCCTTCGAGCCTCATTTTAAGACAGTTTAGAGGCATGTAGCTGCCACATCTCTCCTCAGAGATAAGCTACCATCGCCCTAGCTAGTTTATTTCCATTTCTGTTTGTAAGCATATTTTAGTATTTTACAGTAATGAAATGAAGTATTGTTTTTGCTCCATATTTGTATGTATGGTTATATCTATAATTTTTTTCATTCCTGTTTAAATCTAGATCAATGGTATCAGAGCGGTCTGTTATTTGTCTGTGTTTCTTTGCATGTCCTCAACGAGGTGGGGATATAAGGAGTTATGGCTTGAACTAGTCGAACCTTTGTAAGACCAACCTTGCAAAACTCGATGACCTCCCATGATGGATGAAAAGAAAGACAAGGGCGTAGGAGATCCTATCAAAATCTTTCTTGAAGAGGCCCTTGAGCGATAAAGGAACATGATGATGGACAACTTTGCCCAGATCCTTCAACGGCTACCCAGGGGCGACACATCTACTTCCAGCAGCTACTCTGGAAGTGCCACACCCTTTAAGGTACAAGTAACTTTGACATTCCCATATTTGAGGGTCAGATAAACACAGATGTCGTAGATAAATGGTTAAATATGCTAGAAGGGTATTTATCTATTCATGAATTTTCTAGCCGGGAAAATATTACTTTTTCTCTTCTAAAAGCCACCCCCCATGTCAAGGACTAGTGGGAAACCTACTGCGAGTAGAAGGATGAAAGTACGACCTCACTATTTTTAGTTGCACCCACTTGGAATTCATTCCAAGCTACCATCAAGGAGTAGTACTACCCTATGAGAAGCTATGAGGATCAATACATAAAGTGGACCACGTTGCGGCAGGGAAGGGACCAAGACGTGCCAGAGTTTACCAATATTTTCCATACCCTTCGTACAAAGTTGGGTATCAAGGATTCATATCAGAATTTGGTACTCAAATACTGCAATTGCTTGCATAGGTACATTCAGGACAAAATAGAATTCCTAAACATCTCGTCGCTCAGCACGACATATCGATATGCTGTCAATATCAAGAAAAAGTTTAAACAGAAGAAGTGAGACTTTGGATGTACGAATTTGAAGCAAGGGAAAGGTGCCCAGAAACTGCAGAACAAATGACAAAGCCAAGGTACGGTGGCCCAAGACAACCCACCAAAGCTGCAATCAAATAACAGTGCCGCGAAGCCTAAAAAGAATAGGGGGAAGTGGTGTGAGTTCCATACGAGCTCCACTCACAAGACAAGTGAGTGTCGGGCGAAGTAGTCACTGGTGGCCGAACTAAAGGTTTTAGAATCAGATGCATGTTCCGACTCTAAGTGAGAAACTGACAAGGGGAATGAAAAGGGAAGCAGATTATCGATGTGGAGCCCAATGCCACCGTTGCCACCACAAAGGTCGAAAAGGAGGAACCCGAAGGTCTAGAGGAGGAGGAGAACCTCTTCCACTCTCAGATGTGGGTAAAGGGCTCCCCGCTACAATTCATTGTCAACAACGGGAGCCAAAAGAACGCCATTTCGATAGAGGTTGTGAAGCGGTTGGGCTTATCGATCATAGCACATCCACAACCGTACACCATCGGATGGCTTCACCAAGGATGAAATCTTTGCGTGAGATAGTAGTGTTGCCTTCCATACAACATCAAGCCCTTCAAGGATGCTTTGATACCAGATGTTAGCAACAACACTTCCATCTTTATAGTTGTGAGTGGTATGCTTCCTGGTTGCCATAATTCTGCTTTCCATTTTTCTTTCTAACTTGAATGCCTTCTCTAATGAATCAGGTTCCCAAAGGTGAACATCATGTTGGATATTATCCTTTAAAGTCCCTATGAACACATCAATCCTATGCTCCTCTGGAATACTTTTTACCCTTATGTTCAATTTTTAGAACTCCTCAATGTGCTCCATCATTGAACCCTTTTGTTTGAGACTTATCAATTGGCTAAAAAAGTGTTGCTTTTTGTATCCTCATAATATGTTGTCTATTCTTCCATAAAATTGCCCAAGTGATAATTTGTTTACGAGAGCAATGCCATCGATGCCATACAAATTGATTTGGTTCCAAATATAAAGTTGCAATTAAATTTTGTGTGTGTTTTCACATTATTGAGATCGAAAAATTGCTCCATCTGTAATATCCATGTTGTGGGATCCTTGCCATCAAACTTCCTCATATCAATTTTTGGAATATGGTGGCTCTTCAATCCAACATTAGAGTCTATGAAATCATGATTACAATTTCTTTTGTTCTCGCCATGAGTTTCCTTTACTACCCTTTCACCATTAGTAAGAATTTCTTGTAGAAACTTTGTCAAAATTGTCTTCAAATCTATCTTCAAATCATTCATCTTATCTTCCACATCATTCATCTTAGCTTCTACAGATTTCTTTAAACAATCCATATTAGCTTCTACATCTTTCTTTAAACCATCCATCTTAGATTTTGTTACTTTTTGTGCAAGTGACAGTTGTTGCACTTGGTCTCATAATTTTGATATATCATGTTGCATTTCTTCCTCTTCTTCATGAGTCATGCTAGAGCTTTCAGGTTGCTTAGTAGGTGTTTGCATTTTTTTTCCTCGGGGCATCAATTACTGATAATAGTGCTTTAATATGCCCTTTGAATTCCTTCAAACTAATTTTTCAATCCAAGCTTATGCAAAATTTTTTAAAAAAAGTACACACCTTTTTTCACTTTATAGGAGCTTGATATTGAATCTGAAGTATCCCTGTAATTTCAAATCATCCAGTTCTGAAATTACGATCTACGATAGCCCTCTACATCCTCTTTCCAATGCCACTAGTCTGATCCAAATTGGATTCTCCAGGGAAGAGTTATGCCAAATCTCCCACAATGACCTGATTATAGACTAGTTTAGTAGAGCGAACTTGTACGACGTGCCACGAGTCACTATTTTGACCTTTGTTTCTGAAAAATATATACAAGAAGCTATAATTTGTCCTCTTTCTGTACCTTCTTATTAAATTTCAATCTGGTGCTCAGATAAAAAGTTATGACGATTTTCCCCAGGTCACCTGTTTGGAATGTAATTCAGGAGTCTGCAAAAAGACCAACTTCCTCAGATCATATCTCCGCAAATATAGTGCGAAAAGCTCTGAAATTTGGACCCGAGGTTTAATGTGATTTCGTCTCAAGTGGAGTTTTTTCTTTAGCTTCTGAAATGTCGTAGAAAAAAGGGTATAGCAAAAATGCCACGATGACCTACTTGGAGCAGTGAAACCCTAGAATCCAAAGCTCTGATACCAAATGTTATGAAACCCGCTCACAAAAAGATAGATCAACGCCTTAGAATATAGCCTCTTCGAGGGGGCAACCTCCTTTACATTACATAAATGAACAATTCTTGGATGATACAAATGACAAAACCTCCTTTCTATATATAGGAGTCTGAGGAGTCAGAATATAACCCATCCAACCTAACAATAATTATATAAAACCACAAAAATAACAATAGAGGGATTCTATGGGGAACAATAATAACAATCTAGAGGAAATAGGGGCACAACAACATTAATAAGGGATACAACTACAATAGTAATGGGGTAATCACTAGTATTTTAGGGACTTAACATTGTATGATGTTGCCCCCCTTGATGTTTGTGATGTATTATTAGGCCAACCTTACTTGTGAAAAATGACATGTTGTGTATGAATCAAGGCCTCGTGCTATTACTGTTACTTTGGGAAATAACTTGTACAGGATACCAGAGGTAGCACAACCTACCACCATCTCTTTAGTTATTGCAAAAAAATGCAGTAAGCTCATTTCCAAAACCGGGAAATTTGTTTTCATAATGATACTCCCTCAAGGAAAGAAGAAGATGGTGGCCTTGACCACTAGATAGGGCCCCTCCGCACAACAACTACATATGGACAAGGTCATGGAGGAGTATGAGGACATCTTCACCTCCCCAATAGGGGTTCCTCTGCACTGTCAAGTCAATCACTCCATTGATTTGACCCCAGGTGTGCCACTACCCAATCGACCAATCTATCAGCTCTCCATTTTGGAGAACAATGAAATCAAGAGGCAGATTCAGGAGCTACTGCAGAAAGGTCACATCCATCCAATTTCATCACCCTGTGGGAGCTCGATCATGTTGGTATACCAGAAGGATGGGACTTGGAGACTCTGTATTGATTATTGGGTGTTGAACAAGATCACTGTCCATAATAGGTACCTGATCCCATGCATTGATGCCCTCCTGGACCAATTGAAAGGGGAAAAATATTTTAGCAAGATTGATTTGAAGTCAGGATATCACCATGTACGAATTGAACCCTCTAATGTGTGGAAGACTTCCTTCAAAGACAAGGAGGGCCTTTTCGAATGGTTGGTTATGCCTTTGGGTTGGTGAACGCTCCTGCAACCTTCATGAGGCTAATAGATGACATCTTATGGCCATTCACCAACTCATTTGTAGTGGTATACTTGGATGAAATCCTGATCTTTAGCCAGAGTTGGGAAGAGCACCTCCACCACATCTAACAAGTTCTCCAAATACTACGGAAACACAAGTTATGTGTCAATTTGGAGAAATGCACTTTTCGTATGACCCAAGTTCAATATCTGGGATACATTATTAATGAGTAGGGGGTACATGGGGATCTAGCCAAGATCCAAGCCATTCGGGATTGGTTGTCTCCAACCACTCCGACAGAGCTCTGCAACTTTTTGGGTCTTGCCAACTTCTACTGCAGGTTTGTGTTGGGATTTTCTCATATCACATGGCCCTTGAGTCAAGTCACCAAGGGAGGAGTGAAAACAAAATTCTTTTGTTCTGAATCTCAACAAAATGCATTCATAGAGTTGAAACATTGCCTCTGCTCAGCACTAGTTCTTGCATTACCAGACTTGCAACAACCATTTGAGGTCGAGATAGATGCCTTTGACTATGCTATTGGGGCAGTCCTTACCCAACACGGGTATCCAGTGTCATATCATAGTGAGACACTTTCAGACATAGTCTGGAAGTATCCCACTTATGAAAAATAGATGTATTCTATTGTGCAGGCCTGCTAAAAATGGAACCATTACATTTTGGGGAAGGAAACGGTTATCCACACAGATCACTGGCCTCTGTAGTTCGTATAGAACCAAGGGAAATTGCAGAATGATCTCCATCAGAAGTGGTCCACATACTTGCAACAGTTTCATTTGAATATCAAGTATAAGAAGGGCAGCACCAATAATGTTGCATATTGCCTCAGTCGACCATCGATCACGGCATTAACCACCGCACTCAACTCTTGTGGGCACGAGACTTCTGATTGGCCACTTCTCTACAAAAGCGACCCAGAATTTAGCCACACATACCAGAAACCCTTGGAGGGGCAGCATGTTCCAGATTTTCACCTCTAGGATTACCTGCTGTGCCACCTGGGTCACCTTTGTGTTCCTTCAAGCTCGCGTGCCAAGATTATTTGGGAGGCACACTATAGTCGGGCTACTGGGCATTTCGGGGTCGCGAAAATGGTGGAAGTACTACATAAGTATTTCTATTGGCCGAATCTTCGACAGGATGTTGGGAGTACATCAGATCATGCACTACCTACACCATTGCCAAACCAACCATCAAGAAGCAAGGCCTTTATACCCCGCTGCCTAACCCTAGTCAACCTTGGGAATCCATCTCCATGGATTACATGTTAGGCCTTCCTTCTATTAAGCATGGAAACAACTGTGTTTTTGTGGTTGTTGATAGGTTCTCGAAGATGGCCATTATGGTGGCCTGCAAGAAGAATATCACAGCAGAAGCCATTGCTAAACTCTTCTTTGAACGAATGTGGGTACACTTTGGGATCCCACAATCTATCATCTCAGATCGGGACAACAGGCTCCTCAGTACATTTTGGTCTAGTATATAGTCGATGTTGGACACCAAACTCACTAAGTTGACAACATTCCATCCCCAAACTGATGGCCAGACAGAGGTTGTCAATAGGATGGTCATACACATTCTGTGCATGTACAACTAAAATCATCCCCGCACATGGGATGAGAGCCTCCCCTATGTTCATCATAGCTATAACCAGGCTCTCCACAGCTCGACTAGACACAACCCTTTTAAGGTGGGCTTGGGATTCCATCCACTATGTCCCATTGATGTGGCCATGCCATTTGTAGCTACTCAGGCAGATTCAGCTCATGTCTAGTTCGAATAGATAAGGAAAACAACTTCATTGAGCACATCCAAAATATTCACCATTAAGTTCATGACATTATGGAGAAATCAAATGTCAAATACAAGCAACGACATGATCAACATCGGGTGCCACAAAAGTTTAAGGTGGGCAAAAAATTCTGGCTGCATTTGCGAAAGGAACACCTTATCTGAGACTATCGAAAACTGAAACCACTTCGATATGGTCCTTACACCATTACCAAGGCTATGGGAGACAATGCATTTGAGCTCAACATTCCCCCATTCCTTGGCCTGCACCTAGTGTTTAATGTGGACTACCTTTGACCATACTTTCCGCCATTACTAGACACATCCGACATTGCAGAACAGCTCACACCCACATAGTTAAATCTAGATTGCGTGGAACAAGATGTAAATGATCAAATCATGGACACAGAGATAAGGCACACTCACCAGCAGAAGATCCAACTTTATCAAGTTGTCAAAGTAGGCCAACTCCTTCACTAGGGCAAGTGGCTCACCAGGGACCAAGTTCAGCAGAAGTTTCCTCATCTCATGGAGGAACTCAACGCAATGGGGACCATTGCTTCCTCAGGGGGGGGAGATGATCCAGGTGGATATTGGTGGCCACCCGCCAATTCCGCCTAGACCACCACCATTGTTTCTTTTAGTTTTTTAGTTTCCTTAATTGTAGCACAATTTACTATTTTTAGCAGTTTTTCGGGTCCTGAACTTCTCGAGCCATTTTGAGGCCCTAAATGACATTTTTTGGGAAACCTGGGAGCAACATGGGTCCATCAACCAATGTTTCTCTTCCAAATGTTGTAGTCCTTGGATATATCTTTCTAACGAGGTATTTTTCACGTCAAACGAAGATCATATGCCAAAGTTACGACCGTGTGAAGTTGATGTACCAATTTACCCAAAACGGGGCCCACAGTTTGGTGGTTCATCTCATAGGGTTAGGGTTTTGGATGTTTAGGGTTTTCCATTGTTTCTCAACAATAAATAGGCCTTCGAGCCTCATTGTAAGACAGTTCAGAGGCACGTAGCTGCCACATCTCTTCTCAAAGATAAGCTACCATCACCTTAGCTAGTTTATTTCTATTTCTATTTGTAAGCATATTTCAATATTTTACAGTAATGAAATGAAGTATTATTTCTATTGCATCTTTGTATGTATGGTTATATTTGTAATTTGTTGTGTTCCTATTTAAATCTAGATCAAGGGTCCACAAATTCATGGTTCCATCTTCACATATGATCTAATCTGTAAGGATCTCTTCTTCAATTTGATTCACAAGTACTCCTGTTCCCCAACCTAGAACTCCTTGAACAACATGTTCCTGTCTACATATATTTTCTACATATTATGTGCTACCTTTAGATTCTTCTTGATCACCAACATTTCATGTTCCATGTCTGCCAACATATCTATTCCAATCAACACCCTATTCACTAGATCACTCCAGCTGATGGAAGTATTGCAACTCTACCCATGCAATGCCTCAAAATGGTTCATCCTTAATGATTCTTGATACCCATTGTAATTTGTTGTATGTGATCTCTACCAGTGGAAGATACTCTTCCCACTCTTGATGTTGATGCATCTCATACATCCTCAACATGTCCTCCAATATCATATTGACCCTCTCTTTCTATTCATCTGTCTGCGGATGATAAGTTGTATTGAAGGCCAAGTCCATGCCCAAATTTGCAAACAAATCCTTCCAAAACTTGGAAGTTAACTTTGCATCCCTATCTCACATAATACTCTTCAAAACACCATACAGTCTAACCACATCGCTAGTTAAGAATGTAGACTTCACCATAATGAAATGTACAACCTTTGTCAACCTATCCATAATAACCCTGATGGAATCATATTGTTTCATTACCTTCAGCAAAACTGCAATGAAATCCATGGAAATGACTTCCCATTTCCCCTCTGGAATCATGATCGGATATAGTAATTTACCTAGGTGTTTGCACTTTGCGTTCACACGTTGACAATAGAATCATATAGCCACAAACTTTGCTAAATCCCTCTTTAAAATCAGCCAATAGTAAAACATCTTCACTATTGTCAGTGTCTTCTAATAACCTAGGTGACCTAAATAAAGTTTTGCATGAAACTCTCTCAAGATCATCTTCTTGAGATCACTACTATCTGACACATATATCCTATCTCGGAATCTAACCAATCAATATGTTGTAAGACAATATCCCACTTCCTATGCACCTGCACCTGTACCTGTACATGTACCTGTACCTGTACCACTATTGGTACATGTACCTATACCTATACCTGTACCATCACATGTACCTATACCTATACTATCACATATACCTGTAGCAATACTTTTACGTGTACCTGTACCAATACTTACTAAGAGCATCTTCCACTCTGTTCTCTTTACCTTTGATATATATGATCTTGAAATCAAACTCACTAATCGTACCCAACCACTGAGCCTACCTACCATTCAAATTTGGTTGGTCAAATATATATTGCAAACTACTGTGATCACTCATCAATGTAAACCTCATGCCCAAAAGATAGTGTCTCCACATATTCAATGCACGTATAATTACTGCTAGCTCAAGATCATGTGTGGGATAGTTATGCTCGTTCTCGTTTAGTTTCCATGACTCATAACATACCACCTGTCCATCCTACATAAGGACTCCACCAAGTCCCTTCTTATAAACATATGTGCATACTACAAATTATTTTTTTGGATCTGCAATCTTTAGCAATGGTGCATATGTCAACAACTGCTTAAGTTGCTCGAAACTAGCCTCACACTCCTCTGTGGTTTCGAGCTTCTTACCTTTCCTCTGAAGTAATTAAATAGGATAAGAAATCTGTGAGAAGTCCTTGATGAACCTCCTATAATAGCCTGCCAACCCTATGAAAGATCTCACCTCATCCACATTCGTAGGAGCTATGCACTCCATGATGACTCTTATATTTTCGGGATCTACTGCAATGCCTTCCTTGGAAACAACATGCCCCAAGTAGTGTACCTCAATCTGAAATAAACTACACTTGTTGAGCTTAGCATACAACTGATGCTCTCTTAACAACCTCAACAATGTTGCTAAATGCTCAACATTCCCTTACTCAGTTTTAGAATATACAAGTATATCATCAACGAACAAAATAACAAACTTATCCAAATATGGACACAACACACTATTCATCAAATACATAAATGTAGCTGGAGCATTAGTTAAGACAAATGGAAATACAAAAAACTCATAATTCCCATACCTAGTCCTAAATGTGGTCTTGTAAATGTCCTCCTCTTTGATGCATACATAATGATATCCAAATCTCAAGTCAATCTTAAAGAACACTACTTCTCCCTTCAGCTGATTGAACAAGTCATTAATCCTCGACAACATATACCTATTCTTGATGGTCACTTTCTTCAACTCCCTGTATTTAATGCATAATCTGAGAGTACCATCTTTCTTCTTCATTAACAATACTGGTTCACCCCATGGTGATACACTCACCCTAATGTATCCCTTATCCAACATTTACTTTAGCTACAACTTTAACTCAACCAACTTAGGTTTGATCATCTTGTAAGGTGCTTTTGATGTTGGGATTTCCCTTGGAACTAACTCAATATATAAGTTGACTTCCCTATGAGGCGCAAACTCTATAATGTCCTCAGGAAATACATCCTTGAACTTTTGCAAAACTGGTTACCTACTCAACACATCTTTATCCTCAATTTCCTTACCCTTATCACTAGAAATGTTCACCATGAATAGCTTACACCCTTTTCTGTGACTACACTTTTCTTGCATAGTTGTCACCATCCTAATTGATGTAGCTATCTTCTTACCCTATAAGACCCTTGGTTCTCCATTTTCATCAACACACTCAATGGATTTGTCATAAAAACCCACCTTGGTTTTATGTAGATACAAGTAATCCATGCCCAACAACATATTGTATCAACCCAATGGTAATACATTCAAATGTGTTGTGGTAGAAATACCATTCGAATCAAATGCACAAGCTCTTACCTAATGATGAGCTTGCTTCTTCATACTTGTAGCCAATAGCAATAACCAAGACCCTACATGTGTTAGGTCCCTATAATACTAGTGATTCCCCCATTACTATTGTCTTTGTATCCCTTATTGTTATTGTTGTGACCCTATTGTCTCCATATTGTTATTAGTATGCCTCATAGAATCCGACTATTGTTATTTTTGTGCCTTTACACTATTATTGTTAGGTCGGCTTGGTTATATTGTGACCCCTTAAACTCCTATATATAGAAAGGATGTTTTGTCATTTAAATCATCCAAGAATTATTTAATTGTGTAATGTAAGGTGTCGATCTATCATTTCTATCTCTTTGTGAGCTGGTTTCATAACATTTGGTATAAGAGCTTTGGATTCTAGGGCTTCACTACTCCAAACAGGTCATCATGGAATTTTCGCTATAACTTTTTTTCTGTGACATTTTCAAATCTAAAACAACAACCCATTTGAGACAAAATCTTTCTAAATCTCGGGTCTGAATTTTAGATCTTGTCTCACTATATGTTCAAAGATATGATCTAAGGAAGTTAGGGTTTTTGTAAGCTCTAGAATTTCATCTAAAACATGTCATCATGGAATGTTCACTATAACGCTTTCATTACAAAGTTTCAGAAGCTAAAACAAAAACCCATTTGAGAGGAAAACAGTCTGAACCTTTGCTCTAAAATTCAGATCCTGCCTCCCTAATTTTCAGAGATATAGTCTGATGAAATTAGGGTTTTTGCAGACCCCCAAATTACATTCCAAACATGTCACCTTGGGAAAATCATCATAACTTTTGCGCATCAAATTGAATTTCAGTAATAAGTTACAGAAAGAGGATGGACTATAGTTTTTTGGGTATCATTTTCAGAACCTAAAGTTGAAACAGTGACCCGTGGCATGTCGTACAAGTTCTCTCTATTGAACCAGTCTATACTTAAGTAATTGTGGGAGATTTGACATAACTCTTCATTGGAGAATCCAATCTTGATCAAACTTGTGGGGTTAGAAATATTACTTAGAGGGTTGCCGCTGGAAGAAATTTTAGACCTTGGAGATCGCAAATTACAAAGATACATCAGATTCAATATCAAGCTCCTACAAAGTGAGAAAAGGTGTGTATTTTTTTTTAATTTTTGCATCAGCTTGGTTTGAAAAATTAGTTTGAGGGAATTCAAAGGGCATAATGAAGCATTATTATTAGTGATTGATGCCTCGAAGAAATAAAATGGAAACACCTAGTAAGGAACCTAAAATCTCTAACATGACTCATGAAGAAGAGGAAGAAATGCAACATGATATATCAAAATTACAAGACCAAGTGCAAAAAATTTCAATCACACAAAAAGTAAGAGAAGCTAAGATAGATGGTTTAAAGAAAGACGTAGAAGCTAAGATGTATGGCGTGGAAGCTAAGATGGATGGTTTAAAGAAAGGTGTTGAAGCTAAGATGGATGGTTTAAAGAAAGGCGTAGAAGCTAAAATGAATGGCGTGGAAGCTAAGATGGATGATTCAAAGAAAGGCATGGAAGATTTGAAGATAGTTTTGAAGACAAATTTGACAAAGTTTCTACAATAAATGCTTACTAATGGCGAAATGGTAGTAAAGGAAACTCATGATGAAAAAAAATAATTGTTAATCATGATTTCATAGACTCTAATGTTGGATCAAAGAACCAACATGTTCCAAAGATCGATATGAGGTAGTTTGATGGCAAGGATCCGGGAACATGGATACTATAGATGGAGCAATATTTCAAACTCCATAATGTACAAAGCACACAAAAAGTACGCATTACAACTTTATATTCGGAACCAAATCAGTTTTTATGGTATCAACTAGTTTTCTCTCGTAAACAAATTGTCACTTGGGCTATTTTTATGGATGAAATGGTAGCACATTATGAGGACACAAAAAGAAACACTATTTTCAGCCAATTGATAAATCTCAAACAAAAGGGTTCAATGATGGAGCACATTTAGGACTTCCAAAAATTGAATATAAGGGTAAAAGATATCCAGAGGAGCATAGGATTGATGTGTTCATAGGACTTAAAAGAATAACATCCAACATGAGTTTCACCTTTTTGGAACCAGATTCATTGGAGAAGGCATTCAGGTTGGCAAGAAAAAATGGAAAGCAAAATAGGCAAAAAGGAATCCCTACACTCACAATCATAAATATGGAAGTGTTTTGCTGCCCTAGCCCATCCACAACCTACAAGGTTGACACCACAACAATTGGAAGAGAAAAGAGAAAAAGAGCTTTGTTACAGTTGTGATAGAAAATACACTAAAGGTCATAAGTGTGCTGAGAAGAAATTATTTTACATACATTGTGAAGAGGAGGAAGAAAAGGAACAAGAAAAGTGAGAAGAAGAGGATATACACCAGGAACAAACCCTAGAAAAAGAAGAAATAAATCGGACCATATCTTGTAATGCATTGGCTTGAATTACCACTCCTCAAACTATCAAGATAGGAAGGCATATCAAGAAGAAAAAGGTAATAGTGTTGATTGATTTGGGAAGTACCCATTGTTTTATTTATTGTAAGATAGTCAAGGAATTAAATTTCTTCTAATATCTCGCACCAGAGTGTCAAGTGATGGTTGCAAGTGGAGGAACCATAAATTTCTCAGGAAAGTGCCATAATATCAAGCTATCCAAGGGAGAATTTGTATTGAATAGCCCAATGCTTTCCATTCCAATGGGTGGTGTTGATGTTGTAGTAGGAGTCCAATGGCTACAATCCTTGTGTACAATAGATTTTAATTTTCAAGAACTTTTCATGAAATTCTCTTTAGAAGGAAAGGAAGTTGAATTAAGGGCTATCGCAGGGAAATCGAGAAAGATAATCAACTCTAACAGAATGACAAAGCTTCTAAAGAAAGAACAACGAGGAATAATTGCATAATTATGTTCACTAGAGGTTCCCACATCGAAATCAACCATTTCTCCAGATCTGCAAAATGTCTTGGACAATCATTCCAAGGTATTTGAGACTCCCAAAGGCCTCCCACCTATTCGTGATCATGATCATGCTATTAATTTTCTTCCAGGAATTCTTCCTCCAAGCATTAGGCCTTACAGATATCCCTATGTCCAAAAGAGTGAAATTGAACGTATGGTTGCAGAAATGCTAGAGGCCGGTATAATTCAACCTAGTCAAACATATTTCTCTGCTCCAGTAGTATTGGTTCATAAGAAGGTTGGATCATGGTGCATGTTTCTAGATTATAGGGAGCTCAACAAGCTCACTATTAAAGATAAATTTCCCATCCCTATCATTGATGAATTATTGGATGAATTGCATGGATAAATTTACTTCACCAAGTTGGATCTTCGTTCAGGATATCATCAAATCAAAATGAAGATTGAAGACATTCCAAAAACAACATTTAGAACTCATGAGGGTCATTATGAATTTTTGGTCATGCTTTTTTCCCTTACTAATGCACCTTCTACATTTCAAGGTTTGGTGAATTCCATTTTCAAACCCTTCCTTAGAAAATTTGTGTTAGTATTTTTTGATGATATACTAATCTATAAAAAGTCTTGGAAGAATCACATCCAACATGTTGACATGGTGCTCAAACTATTGGAGGAGAAAAAATTATATGCAAAAATCTCCAAATGTTTCTTTGGAGGGAACTCATGATTTCTAAAAACCTACCATTGGGTTAAGAAGGATTTTTTTGGGATGGACTTAAATCAGCTATTCAAAAGTTTGCGGCAGAATGTTTGGTTTGCCAACAAAATAAATTTGAAATAGTTAAGACCCCAAGACTATTACAACCTTTATCCATTCCAAACCAACTTTGGGAGGAGGTTTCAATGGATTTTATCACAGGTTTACCCAAGTCCGAAGGAAAGAGTGTTATCATGGTGGTAATTGATATACTTACAAAGTATGCACACTTTTGTGCATTATCTCATCCATTTAAAGTGAGTACAATTTCTACTGCATTTATGGAAACAATTCAAAAGCTACATGGAAATCTAAAGATTATTGTGAGCGACAGAGATCCCATTTTCACTGAAAATTTTTGGATAGAATTGTTTTCTTGTCTTGGTACTTAGTTAGCTCATAGCTCATCTTATCATCTTCAATATGATGGGCAAACTAAGATAGTAGACAAATGTTTGGAAGGATATCTTTGTTTCTATGTATCTAATAAACATACACAATGGGTCAAATGGTTGCCTCTATCTAAATGGTGGTATAACACTTCCTTCCATACTACAACAAAAATGACCCCATTTATGGCACTTTATGGATATCATCCACCATCCATCACATCATATTTAAGAGAAGATTCTAAGGTTCAAATAGTGGAAGATCACATCGAGCATCAACAACAAGTTCTCCAACTCTTAAAGGATAACCTCACCTTGGCACAAAATAGAATGAAACAGCAGGAAGATCAACAACACAACGAAATAAATTTTGATGTAGGTGATTGGGTATTCCTACGATTACATTCATATAAACAAATTTCCCTTAAGAAAGCTAAGAAGGATCATAAATTATCACCAAAGTATTATGGTTTGTACAAGGCATTGCAAAAGATAGGGACTATGGCATACAAATTGGAGCTCGCTACAGCTTCCTGAGTGCACCCAGTTTTCCATGTTTCATGCTTAAAGAAGGTTATGGGTGACAAGATTCTAGTTCAAACAATATTGCTAGATCTCGACGAGGAAGGAAAAATCATATTGGAACCTGAAGCTTTCAAAGAAACAAGAACTTGATAACAATGAAATCGATAAATTTCAGAGTATCTCATCAAGTGGAAGAACTTACCCATTGAAGATTCCACATGGGAGGATGAGAATTATATACAGAAGCATCCATAACTACTCAAGCGTTGAGGAAAAAACTGTTTTGAAGGAAAGGGGCATGTTAGGTCCCTATAATACTAGTGATTCCCCCATTACTATTGTTGTTGTATCCCTTATTGTTATTATTGTGCCCCTATTGTCCCCATATTATTATTATTGTGCCTCATAGAATCCCACTATTGTTATTTTTGTGCCTTTATATTATTATTGTGAGGTCGGCTTGGTTATATTGTGACCCCTTAGACTCCTATATATAGAAAGGAGGTTTGTCATTTGAATCATCCAAGAATTGTTCATTTGTGTAATGTAAATGAGGTTTCCCCCTCGAAGAGGCTGAATTCTAAGGCGTTGATCTATCTTTTCTATCTCTTTATGAGTTAATTTCATAATAGCATGTAATTCCTTACTCAAACCACACTTATCCACCAAGTGAGGACTAACATAACTATAATTATATTGAGGGTCAATGAAAATAGAAATAACTTGATCACAAATATTACCATCCATATCAATGATGGATGCCTCATGATCTACCTATTTGTTATCCAATGCTACGTAGATATGTGGAACACTTTGACCAACATCCCCAACATTTTGTGCCTCCTATGCACTATATATCTAAGTTCTAACACCCTGATTATGTGGACAATCTGTCTTGTGATGATCCTTGCCACAAATGTAATACTCTATGGGCTTCTATCTTGTCTCCTTGTTATGTTTCCCTGATAAGAATCCTTGTCCTGTATCTGGTTTATTGAACTTCTTAGGTGGTGAAACATTCTCCTTGTTACCTGTATCCTATGGTATTACTTTCTTATTTTCCCATTTGCCTTTGTACTTTACATTGCCTCTCTAGACTGGCCTAGTCTCAGTTCTATGCTTCGATTATTCATAGAAATACTTTAGCTTTCAGATGGCCTCCTCCAATGATCTAGGCTCAACGAAATCAATAATCTCTTTAAATGCAATGGATAATCCACTAACGAATATCTAAATCTTAGCCTTCTCCTCCTTGAGGTAAGGTACATACCTCAACAACTATAAGAATATGCTAGTGTAATCATCATCTATCATGGATCCCATCTTTAGCTCATAGAATTCCTTTTCTCTATCATCAAAGTTCTCTCTCATAGGTACTTCTTCTTGAATAGCCACTCAAACTCACTCCAAGTCAAGTCTTCCTCATTTATACCTCTTAAATTCTTCATGTCTTCCCACCACATGTTTTCCTTTCCTTTGAGAGTGAATGTAGTCACTCTAGCTTTCATGTTCTTGAATATTCATGCAATCTGAAGAACTTCATCATGCCTAGCAACCATACCTCTGCATCTTGTGATTTATTTACCTCTCCATCAAAAGTAGGTGGCTTTTCTTTCTTAAACTCATATGGAAAATACCCCTTATCACTCCTCCTATGAGGATGATACTGATGAAGATCATAGTGCTTGTCTCAATCAGAACTAGAATCATACATGTGCCTATCCCCTCTCCTATCTCGAGTGTCCAACAATTTGCCATATCTAGTTGTGTAATCTCTATCCGATCCATGACCACCATTAGGGGAATTTTGAGGTATAAAATGGGACTCCTAAGGAAATTATAAAATAATAGTGAAATAATAAAATAATATTAGATTACATCATCGAAGTTTAGAGATAAAAAAGATAAACGACATTTTAAAATCATATTTTCAACTTATCTCCCTATGGGTTTACTCAAATTTCGAGTGGTAACACTTGTTGGATGTAAAATTGATTCCTCATCCAAGGAGTACCCATGTTTCATACTTTTTATGGCCACTGCTACATGAAAAATGAGAAATACATGAAAAAAGTGGTTTCAATCACATTTTTCATGTAGTAGGGTCCATCCAAACTATGCAACATAGGTACTATTTTAATGAGGAATTAAAGTTTTCATCCAATGATTTATCCCTCTTGAATTTGAGTAAAAAATTAGGGAGATAAGTTGAAATTATGAGTTGAAAAGGTAGTTTTATTATTTTATTATCTTTTAATCTTTTTACTTTTTTACTAGAAAAATGGTGAATCATCCCCCATGGTTGAAATCATCATCTTGAATCCTATTGGTTCTTATAAAGTTCATATTGGTTGTACATTTTTAGTAGGAGGCCCATTTTAGATCTCAAAATTCCTCTAATGCATGTGATCTACTACAATATGCCCCATTAGTTCTATCCCCTCCTCATGGTCGATCTAGAGCAGTCCATGTTGCAACAAATATGACAAGTGTTGAAGTATGACTTCATTTACCTCTGCTAAACTTTCTTGTGCCTATATGATTATGGCATTATATATCCTACAACTCCTTATTTATTCCTTTAAACTTCTTAGTGTCATTGCCAAGTCAGAGGAGTTCGCAACCCCAAACTGCTCTTCTAATTCATAGGGAGAGTCTTTGTAGTCAACCATCTTGCTAGCCATTTGATATTTGTTATTACAAGGCATATCATGTCAGCTAAACAAAATCACAATAAACCAACGTACCTTAGTATAGCTCGTGGAGGATAACTTGTCTGCAAGATCAACAAATCAATGTGATACATGTATAATATAAGCATGACAACATATAGAAACATAAAGCATAAGCATATGACCATGCAACTGTCATTCTAGCTAGGGTCCAATCATCAATGCATGATCTCAACAACAACGCACACAACAACCTCATGCATGACAACCACCATCATTACGTCACTATACACTTGACCACATGAAAACATGAAAATGCATAAGAAATGCATAACCATTCACACATATGCATAAACACATATGACTAAGCATGAATGAACAAAGCCTGAAGTCAAACCTGCAAGAATGATACATGCAACCACAACAACAACTTCAAGTTTCACATAATGACACCACTCCAATTATGATCAACATCATGTAAATGAAACAAACACATGGAATGCATGTCTGAGAGACACACATGCAACTAACATTCATACATGACCAATAATTAGCCTGTCAAATTCAAGGGGCGAACCCTGCTCTGTTAGCACTCTGTAACACCCTCCTCCCACATCTACCCAAGCAACCAGCCAGATAAGGTAAACATGCGATGAGAGGCAACTATGATATGATTTGACCTCCTAACTCATGTTAAGGAGGTGGAACTGACATAAACACACCATAAATACATTCAGCCTCAACTATAGGATCCTCGGGAACCAATTCAATACTTTAGACAACTTGCCCATGGGTCCCGTTGAACTTTTTGACAACTTAATCCTTAGACGCTCTTATCCTATAGGCATGATAGTGTCCAGAAACCCAAAGTCGTTCTCATAGGCTTTCCTGCCAGCGTCCAAAGACTAAATTTTTTAGTGCTATGCCAGTGTACTCGGGATTTGAGCCACTTTTTCAGGCCCAAAGCCCATGTCACTTCCCATAATTTAACAATCTCTTCAGGATGGTAAAATAAGATTGAAATAACAATACTAAAGAAAATTATTGAATGAAACCTTGACTGGACCGCTACTAGCCATGACAGGAATTTCGTCAAATATATCTTGAATATGTAATCTATAGGTGTAAAAAACAGTTATGAGCATAAGGGTCTCATACTTAGCTGAGAATCACTAAGAACCATTGATGTCTCAACACATCAACTTTCATTCCATCCATTAGGTCATAGATGCATTGATCATTTAATTAGAAGTAAAAACATGATGAAATCCATACATGGTTGTTGTCATAAAACACATACATAACCAACATAATGTCAGCATAAATACTCATGAAAGTAAAACCATATAGACCACATATAATCCATCAAAATTCTCATAAAAATACAAGGAGAAATAACCTTTCATTAATGATGCAAAATCCAAACTCGGGATGGGACTTCCACATTCCACCAGACCGTAAAATGCCAGAGCCAAATATCTCTTCTACCATTCACCCTCGTGCCATATTCTAAGCATGAATGTGGGATCTCATAGAGCACATCAATTAAAACTCATCCAGGGCTTCAAAAAGCCATCCACCTCAACCCATCAGACAATGATTCCACGACATGGTCGGACATCACAAAAACCATAATTAGGTTGGTTTCCATCCAAGCCTTCCAGGGATTGAAGAGCATTTTTCCAACCAAGGCTTCCATGACTATTAACTCAACCCACAACTTATATAGGGCTTCCAGAGATTTTTTCCAACTAGGGCTTCAAGAACTAGTAACTCAACCCACCAAGGGCTTCCAGAGAATTTTTCCAAGGAAGGCTTCCAGGTTTGGTAACTCAACCCAACTTATTATAGGGCTTCTAGAGCATTTATCCAACCAAGGCTTCCATGACTAGAAACTCAACCCAATCTAAGGAAACATGAGAACCAACCCAAAAAAACAATGAAAGTAAACCCACAATCACCATGGCTATCTAGGAAATAGCAAGGTTAGGAAATCCACTGTCAATCCCAGACATCCTCCATGCCAATGATAGATCACAACCAAAAATCTACATGCATATTCCATGCATGCCAAAACTAATGAAGGAAACATACATGCAACTTGGTACCTGCAAAATAATATGGTGTAGTTGTTGATCAAGATGCCTTCTTTCACTTTCCTACTCTTCCTTTTGCTTCTTGCTTTAAGAATCCAAGCATGCCACACCCTCCAAGAGTGCTGCAAGAAAAAATCTAAGCCTCCAAGAGTATAAGAGAGAGAGAGAGAGAGATAATAATGAAATAGCTACAAAACTGAATTAACAAAAGGTTACCAACTGATCCTCAAAAGCCCTTTTATGAATGAGGACTCTATTTTCTTCAATTTCCATTAATTTCCTTCAATTTCCTCCTCGCATGCAACCTGTGACCTTTCACATCCCTTTTCTCCTAATTTCCATTATTTTCATAAATAAATGTGCCAAAAATGCCATTTTTCCTTTCCAAAGACGTAGCCATTTCCTTAGCCATAAATAATCAAAAGTGATCCTCATCACTAGGATTTTTCCCGACATTAAGCTTGGAATAAGTTTCCCATCATCTGTGGTTATTATTTTTCTTTTAGTTACTTTTATTACATGGAATTTTCACCAGGGTTGTTACATATATTCTATGTCTTCATCAGATTGTTAATTCACTTGCATATTCTTAAGGATTTTGATGAATTTGTTGTCTTTTTGACACATTGTGGTTTTTGATTTATGGAATTTTAATTTTTCCTTGTATAAATCATATGATGCTTTCTTCCTTTGTTAAAATTGGTTGCTAACAAATTAGAGAATATTTGATTGGTTGTACTTGGAATAAGTCACCTGAAAATATTACATCAGTATTTCTTAAATAAGCCAACAAATTATGCTTGATTTCCTATAAACATTTGTCAACTTAGTATAATAATTTTGCACCGATAAAATACACCTTGTGATTAAGCATAACACAAAGTTGTTTGCAATGTTTTGTCAATGTGTCTAGATTTTCACCTTTAAGAAAAACATATTCTAATTTGTTAAATGGTAAATGAAATGAAGAATGCAATAATAGACCACCCACATTGAACACTTCCTTCCATGTATATGTTTTTATGACTCATTTTAGATGAGTTGTGTCATATTCCAATATGTTGTTGTAGATGTGAACTAGACATTGGAATAAGGACATAATAGTAAATGTTTTTCCAATGCCCACACCACCTGTTACAAGTATGTACAATGGTTGATTTGGATTTTTTTCACTAATTTTGCTTGTTCTTGGTTGATAATTCTCATTATTTTATTGAATTCTATTTCTTCCAGTAGATGTGCCTATTTTAGAACTTGATAAGGTCTCTCAACTATTGATTTTGTATTTCTATCCTTTTGCAAATATTGAAAATCTGATTCGATATCATATTTTGGATAATGTTTTTTTTTATCTATTTATTTATATGTATGTATCTCTCTCTAAAACAATTTGGTTTCTTTTTTGTCAAGATCGTCTCTTATGATGTCAGTATGTGTCCATGTTGTCATTTTTCCATTCGTGAAGTTTCATTCATTGCATTTTATGATTTCTATAAATAATAGATATGCATTTTCCTAAGTCAAATATTGTTCTTTAAAACTATTCTTTTCAATATGATATGAGACATATAATATTAATATCTCTCTGTAATAATTATCAAAATCAATATGTTTATTATACTTTGTGTATCTTATAACACATGGTCTCTCATTGCCTCCTCTTTTCTTGCCTTGTAGTGTATAGGATGATGAAAAATCTGCTAAGCATACATGTTCAATGTTTTATGGTCATTGTATATAGTGATCGATAATTGATAAAAATTATAAGTTTTTTTAATTATCCAGTTCATGCTCCATCTCTTTTGTTTTTTTTAAAGTTCGATCATCTATTGCTGAAGTATTCATAAATATAGATTTCCTTGAACTAGTATTTAGTGGCAATGACAACACTATATATACAACTTGTGCAAGCATTTGTTGTAAATTCAATAAAACCTTTCCATTTATTTCAATTGTTTATGATATGACCATTAGTTTTTGGACATTCATTTAAATATATGTTTTATCTAGTAAAGCTATTAGTCTATATGCCTATTAGCTCTCTTTTCAATAGAATTTTTCTTCCTTTCAAAGTACATTGAATTGCATGGATGTAATAATATTGACTTATACCTAATTTTTCAAGAAAACTATCAACCATATATATGTCACATCATGTTCCATATTTTCTAGTGCATCAAATATCATTCTTGCATTCAATCTTATTTTTTATTTGTCAAATTCCATAAGCTCAAGTATTTGCATCTTTCACATTGTGGAATTGGAAAATTGAACTTGTAATGCGTTTGCTTTATTTTGCTAAAAGTTTTTGTATGATAATGATGTTGAATAATTTTTAGATTTGAAAGTGGTTTACTTGAATCACAACACAATTACTTGTCAATGAAACTTTTCATTTCAATGTTTCTATTTTTTCCATAGATAGTGGCATTTTTTATCCATATACATCCATGTTCATACTAGCTTCCTCAATTTTGGAATTTTGTTACAAAAGAAATAGTCAATGACGTCACTAAAGTATTTGTACTTGTGTGAAATTAACTAGCGTAGCACATTCATTCTACTTCTACAATATAGAACACAAGTAATAGGCTCATTTCTGATCAAGGTATCAATATCATTTTCATCTACTTCATTTTGAGTCAATGGTTTTTTCTCTTGATTTATTTGTTGCATGGCCTTTACTAAAGGCTCCCAAATATATTTAACACTACTAAATGAGACAAATAAATTCATTGGACACAATTTTCCAATCATTGCATATAATTTCTTATGCAAATGACAAAAATAGTCTGACATTCTTCATATTCATCAAAGATCCATATACCAAATGTTTGATGCCAAAATTCCTTCCAAATTTTATCTTGTTCTAACATCTTTACTTGTTATATTTTTTCCTTTTAACTATCCTTTTCTTATATGAATCCAAATAAAATTGAATACTTGATTGAGAATAATTCACATTTTTTTAAAACAAATTCATTATATGATACATAAAATCATGATCCTGATGCAAAAATTCCCACCAAGCAATATCATGTTACGTAAAAGTTTTCATGACACTGTCTGATCACTTTTTCCAATAAAGCGATGTTATAAATCTCATCTCCTTTGAATATCTATCTCTAAATCTGCCCAAATTCCTGTAGCCTTCAATAGGAGCAACGTTTATTTGATTATTATGAAGATTATAAATACTATATGAATCACTAAATGCATGTAATAATGCTTTTGTAACTGACTCTTCATCATAGTCATCGTTATAATCATCACTTTTTGTATTTTTCTCACATACATATGGATCAATGTTTTGATCAAAGACTGGTTTCCAGTCTTTCTTTATTTTGACATTCCCCAGTTTATAAAGCAGATTTTCACACTATTGTTTCAATGCGTTCATCACTTTATGAACATGTATTCACCTAATAGAAAATATGCTTTTGAACACCATACATCTTTTAATTTCCATAACCACTATACTCTAATTCATTTATGTTACAAGGAAGTGAAATTTGAATTTGATATGTGTTAACGGGTATATTGGTTATTCCACAACACAATGCGAATTGTGGTTTTTAAGATGTTGTCCAAGTTCTCGTATTTGTAAAAATGGTAATCTTAGTGATATTTGTCTTTATTCCAATTCATAAAGTTCTTTCACGATGAAAATTTTCTATTAAGCCTAAGCCACTGTGGAATTGGAGATTTGATAAAATTGTAATTGTCTAATGATTTTTTGCATCTTTTGAACATATGCATACTTTTGGAAACATTGGTCAATTATCTTTCTATGAAAACTCTATTAAACCAATTCTTATTACATATTGCACAATCATAAATAGGAACATCTTGTATTTTCTTAAAATATTGTTGTCTGACCATTGTTTCAAATCTATAATTGAACATTTGTAGTGATTCCTTACATTTATTTGGTAATATCATATAGTATGCTCATTTTGGTTGTTTCAATGGTTTTCTAACTAGAATTGTTTCGGTATCATCATTATTTCTTACGTATTTTTTGATTTGACACAATGATGAATGTGGCCTCTTGTTTTCATTGACAAGATTTTCATTAAGTTCCTGTTGTAGCAGCTACAACCACCTTCCAAATTTTTTCCTTAGCTTCATTTTGGAGCCTCCCTACCAACTTTTCATAACAACATGTCTTGCTTCGTTAAGTACACAAGCTTAAGTGTTTTTCTTGTAGAATGAGAGCTTGTCCATCAGAGCTTGTTTCACTCCCCTCATAGTTTGTTCTTCCCAACTTGGTCCAGATGCAAGCTAAGTAGCTCCCTCAAGAAATTGCACAATTCTGGAGGGAAACCAACCTTCCCTCCAAAATTTGCACAATTCTATCTGGAAGCATGCTGGGCTCTAGAATTGCACAAATGTTCTAGCCAAGGTTCACCCTGAAAATTGTGCAATTCCTCCTAGCAGGGCTGCTCAACCCAAAAATTACGCAATTCTAGGTAGTAGTCAACTTCTCTGCCCAGAAATTGCGCAAGCCCTCTGGGCAGCCAGCCTAGCTCCCCCTAGAAATGTGCATTTTTTCCTCCCAGTTGAGCACACTATCGCATGTGTAGTTGAGTTGACTGGTTCACTCTGGGACCGTGAAAAAATGATTTTCATTGATGGCCTCCTCCTCCCAAGGAAACATGGAAAGGAATCCCTTGTTTCAGGGATCTATATTTAGCAGCTAGAGGTTACATGCAAAGATCATTTCAGAAACCTCCCACTAAGTGTCACTTTCCTTAGATTTGTGGCATGCACGTCGCAACCTTGATTTTACCAAAACTCATCAACCAGACACTGTAGATCTCATTCCTCACATCGATATTGTAGCTCTGACATCCCACATTACATATAGGGGCCACCGGCACATTCAGCTCATCTGTTTTGGGGTAAGCCTACTTTTCATGTTTCGCGTTGTGTTTCTGGCGATTTTTGTGTTTCGCTTCATATGAATGTTGTCTACTTGATTTCAGTGAGTGCTTGCTATCGTTTTGATACATACTAGCTTGTACTACACCATTTCAGTTTTCATTAACATCTCACTGTTGTCGCATGCATGAAACTATTTTTGCATGGATGGTCATTGTTGCAGCGACTCACTTCACACACATCCATGCCTTCTTATTTCCTGAATCATGAAGTTGTTGTTTTCATGAATGATCATTCACTCTTATTTGCACTCATCTCACCATGCATTCAAACTTCTCATGTTTCTAGTCACCTATCGGCCGAACTGGGCTACCTTGGTACAGACTGTGCCTTGCCCACCTAGCACTACGCATTTCCAGAACTGAATGCTCTGCCTTCCCTCTAGAAATCTCACAAGCATAGCTAGGAACTCACCTCAAGGCTTGCATTGTGCAATTCTTGGAGGCAGTGTCCCATTGGCCCCAAAAACTATGCAATGTGTTTTGCTGGTTGCGTGTCAATGCTGACTGAAATTGCACATTGCGTAGTTCCAGTCCTCATCAGGCTAGGCTAGACTATGCATTGCGTAGTTCCACTAGTTAGTCAGCCTCCCAATAGCCCAGAAAATTCCTTGTGCAGTTTTGGTAGTTATTCTCCTAACCAACAAGCGGAAATTGTGCAACCTTCATGATCAGTCACACAGGTATGTTACAAGTCAGTTCTCAAGTTTGTTTTAGTTTTCAATTGAAATATTGCTTGCCATGAGTGTTGTTATGTATATAGTCATCAGAAGTGTTTGTATGTCTCTTAGTAACACAATTACAATGGCCTTCAAGAGAGTAGAGTCAAAGGACACCATTGAGAGCACAACATGGATTGCAACTAAGTAAGTGTCTATGAGCTTTCCTTCCTATGAAGACATCAAGATAAGATGGAAGAAGAATCACAATGAGTAGCACCATCAAGAGCATCAGAAGTTGGCACACCTGCATGCAATGAATGCAAGAGGAAGGATGTTGACAACACAGAGGTGGAACAAAGTTGTAAGCTCGAGTAGATCCACTTGTGATGAAAGCAACTTTGGAGACTCGGGCTATGAGGAGATGGCACAGCATGAAGATCACGTGAAGATAGAGAAGGAAATAGAGAACGAGTTGCATGTGCTGAAGCAGCAAATCAAGGAAGAACAGGATCTACATAGACAAGAAAATGAGTTGTAGTAGGAATAGGTACAACAACGGGCGCAACATGCACTTATGGATGAAACTGTGCCCATGCAATTTATAGATCCATCCTAGCAACTAGCATGGAGTAGACATAGTGAGTAGTTTCGTTCATCGTATGCAAAATAATTAAGCAGCATGCATGTCATTGTGCACATGCATGTGATCCAACTCATTTGGGACACTCACCAAGGTGAAGACAAGAACAAAGTCCAACTAGAGCTAAACATGTAGTTGATAGTTGATGCGCATGACCACCAGCACACACTGGAAGATCAACACAGACAATATGCATTAGTGTGTTTCTGGTTCGGTTGCACCCAAAAAGACCATGTGCATACTAGTAGATGATTTGGACGGAGGAGCCATACTAATGCACCCAGATGAAATAGAGGCAAGAGTCCGCTTGAGAAATATGTCACCATTGAGCGCATGCACACCATCACGGATGACCAACCTTGGTATCATATCACAACCTTCAACATCACAAAAATGTTAAAGAGTTGGTCTCACCACAACAGATCAAGTGTCAGTGATGTCTTGCATGAATTTCTCAAGCCATATTGTGTCACATGTGCACATGTGCATTGTAATGTGACATCATGTCAACTGGAAGTTTAAGTGTCGATAGTTGGATGTAACAGTCATAGGGTAGATGGAGAGTCATCAGGGTAGATGAACTGTCACAAAGGGGAATGTCAAGGGTCACCCCACCCTTTGCTATAAATAGACCCTACCCTTTGCTGTAAATAGAACCTCATAACTCATTGTAAACACTTTTTGTCAGCCAAGATTCCGATAAGGCTATCTTGGAGAGAGCTTGGATAGTATTGTAACAAGCCTTACCTTCTCCATTGCATAGAGCTAGTACATCTCTTTAGAGGATCAAGCGGTTGTGGCTGTAATGTTCTGCTGTTGGAACTAGTGGTTGGGCATGGATGTATTGTATGACTGGAACTCACACTTCTTAATATAACAAGAGCTAGCATGTTTCATACATATGTTGTATTGTATTCTATGATATTTGGTTTACTCTAAATGATATAGGTACTTGTTTATTTATGCATGCATGTATAACTATCTGTGTATGCATGTATGAATCTTTATGAAATGTGTTGTTGGTTTAACCATCACTTTGGATTTCTAGCTAACTTTCCTTCAATGTTGTGATGAATCTTTGCTTGTGTGTTCCCTTCTTAACTATGTTCTATCATAGGTTTCCAAGGGGCACACTCATCTCAACCCCCGTGTGTTAGAACCTCTCATGCACCTTCCTTGGCTTGTTGCAGTTGTCACACCCTTGCTACCAACAGAGACATCTTACTTGCCTCTTTGCGAAATCGCGGTCAAGGCATTACCATACGCCCACTGTTGGGACTCCTACACCAAACGATCTGAGATCTAATTGGGACTTCTTACCAGGGAGATCCCCTTACATGTTGGCAGGTCCAACACTATCAATAGTTCCATATTATATTATTCTATAGTGATGTTTTTAAAGCTACTCGCATTATGCCCACTATGTTTTTTATAGGGTGCTTCTGCATGTTACGTTTCCTTAACTATTTCAATATCACGTAAAATGTTTTTTCCACTTCCTATCTCTTTCAAATCTTTAGAATGCAAATTATTAATATTCATATGAAAATTTGATCATTTCCATGGTTTCCTAACTAAACTTATTTCAACAATGTCCTTGTTTCTTATATGCTTTTTTAGTTGATGCAATGATAGTCACATTAGCTTTGTGTTAGTTTTTATGATTTCTTCATCTATGTTCATGTTTTCAAATACATTCACATTATCCTCATTATGTTTTTTATAGGATTCTTCTATATATTTCTCTTTTCTAACTTTTTCAATACCGTGTAAAACATTTTTCTCTTGTACTATTTATTTTAGAGGTTCATAATGAAAATTACCTACACTCATTCCAAATTGTATAAAATCGAATACATTTGCATTTTTATCAAATGCACAAAATTAAAAGACAACAATAAACATATAAATAAACCATATGTATATAGTTATATTCAAGATATACCATATCCAATCATAAACAAAAAGGCTAACCTCTATATTCCCTTTTTCATATGGCAGTACTAATTTTATAATATATCCTTCCCAATAGACTATTCCATGGAATTGTATAATTGTATTTTCATTCATGTATTTGTCCATGCAATTTAATACAAATGAATCATTATGCATAATTGCATTGCAAAAGTATTCACAATCATGTGTAAAAAACAAGAAACATCATATTCATTCCCTTTCAATTGACATAGTGTTTCAAAAAAACTTTCACTATAAATACTCTTGAACCCGTAACGTCTCTCAGCCATATACATCTACTCACGATTTCCTCTATTTGCATCCATATATGATCTATTTTTTCACATCTTGTTATATTCATTATATTTTCATGATCATTTCCTATCAAACATTTTTTTCTTGCACATAAGTGGATTAAAATGTCTGGTAATTGGAATTTTTCCATGGAAGAATATGTCATAAGTTTATTTTCATAAACTTGAATTAAAATGCAAATAAATTTTCATTGTTCTCTTTGAATAAAGTCTTATCAAAATTTCTATCCAATTTGATAACCATTGTATACAAAATATGTCCCTCATAGTCGTCATTCTTCCAAAATCATAGAACCTAAAGATCATTTTGTCATCCTTTCCAAGTAAAAATTTGGGTCATTTATACCATGCCTCTGTATCAATGTATTTATGTTCAATTCACATTCATAAGATAATATTGCTTCAATGTTCCATTCATATAAACAATTTCTAAAATGTGGTATTGAATAGGAATCTCCTACAACATATGCAAAATTGTTTAAACAAAATAGATTATGTTGTCTTAGAATTGCATCCATATGATCTCTTTTTATAGCAAACAAATGATTCTCTGTTGACTCTTTAACAATCACACACCAAAATATTCTAAATTCTCTATGAGCTATTTCTCCACAATAAGAACAACATAGAAAACATTGAGGGAAATGAAAAACAGGATAGGTTTTACACAATAAAGCCATAAAAAAAAAAATAAAATTAAGCACATTCATAGCATATATATATATATATATATATATATATAATCACATTGCTCTCTTTGTAAAAATATTCTGTAGCAACTAATTTTTGGATCATAGAACAAAGGAACCACAATGTACCATATAAATATATCGTAATATTTGTCCCCATCTTCAAAAGCAACTCATGTTCATATTTCTTATGCTAAAAAGAAAAATGCATAACAGTTAGCACAACATTGTTCATTGTTTTTTTTTACAACTAGAAAAATGACAACTTAGCAAAGGATGTGGAAAGGCACTTTGGGAAAAACCATTTGTAACAAGCCCCCTTAAGAGGTAATTAAGTATGCTTTGGAAACATACATGTCAAAAAAATACATGATGAACCCCTAACCAATGCAATTATGGACACATTACTTGTTAAAATTTCATTAGGAAAACTTCATAAAACTTAGATTTCTTTGAGAAAATGTGAATTTAACACTTATTTTCCAACATGAAATGATTTTTTTTTAATTTATGATTTGTTCCTAAGAACAAGTGTGTACAATAAGAAACACAATCTTTTTGCCGCAATGTTATGCACTTCCACATGCATTATCACTCCACACAATTGTCAGACACATCTTTCTTTTGCACAATACTAGTTTTTAAGTTATTGAATCACAATAGTATTCAAAACCAAAAATTAAATTTGAATTATTTGGCATCATGACAATTAGCTTATATACTTCCATCAATAAATGTAAATATAAAATTGTGTAAGGAAAAACATAAATAAATATTATGCAAAAACGTACTCAGATATATTTACCACAAATCAACTTGATGCTTGAGTTGGTCCCCACCACTATGTCTATGTCCATTCATTCTGTTTGATATTTTTTTTTTATAAATTAGGCTACTTCTATTATTATACAAAAGGTTACAAAAAGATTACATCGAGGCAGGCCTCAAAATTCACCATACTGAGATGGATTTAGCAGAGCTTGACACCGGAGTGTGAAATGACCCTTGAAACATAACCTTGAGAATTAGAGGACAGACAGTTGTCACAGACCATAACTAGAAGACCAACAGATTGCCAAAATCCGGAACCAACTGAGAGAGAGACAAAATGACCCAGACATTACTAACAGTCCCAGACTTTATCCCGAGAGTGAGACAGACTACAATATAGCAGCAAACATAGGCGTCAATGAGGACCGCTTCCGACCTGAACCGAGCTGAGCATTGCTTAATATTGGCAAAAATAATCCCACGAAGAAGGCTGAGAACGGAAATTACCAGACAAACACAATTGAACCGCCAAAACCACCATCTTGGGTCATGTCCTGACCAAAACGCATTGGAGGTAGGCTTAGACATCCATAGAGGTGGAGGGCTGCTCCTCCATGATCCTGCATCCGTAGTGATCCGACGCGCTTGAATCTGTGTATGGAGCATCGTCTTTAGCCGGCTTGCTTGGACCCGCCACCGCACCCGAGGTTTCCGCAGGCTGAGCTCTTTGACAAAGGACTAGAGAAGGAGGCCTTTGTTCCTCAGAGACTTCTGGTGGTACTGCATTGTCGCATTTCTCAACTCGAACAAATACGTAGTACGTTGAATTATCTAGGGAATAGGGGAAGCGAAATCGAGTAGAGGGATGCGAGCTATGCACGCATACAGCAGCACGAACACGACCTGTGCCTCTCCCTCGGCCTCGCCTTGCACCCCATGAGTCAATTTCATCTGAGGAGGATTCCGTGGAGTGAGGGGAGCGCTGAGGATTGGCTCTACCTCTGGAGCCTCCCCGAGACCCGCCCCTACGGCTAATAAGGCGAAGCTGCTCTCGCGGCATTCTGGAGTGAAATGAGAAGTGAAACTGGAGCGGAGTCTGCATAGAGAGAAATGTCTCCTCGAGTCCAAAGGCACAAAAAGCCTAAAAATCACGCTCAGAGACGTGAAAACTTGCAGGAGCACAAAAGGCAGGAGATACCCAGCAGCGGGAACACAAAGGGGTGCAGCAAGAATAGACACTGAGAGCCAACCATAACAAATCACAGGAGCATAATACTGACAGACGATATGTCCAGGGCACTCAAAGGAAGAGACCAAGGCCTTCGGAGTTGAGGGCCGAGGTCTAAACCTCTGAGACCGCTTCTAGGACCCAAAAACCAGCTGCAAACCACACAAACAATTACCCCAGAGCCAGACAACAAACAGAACGGACTTAACGAAATGAATTACTAGCACAGGCTTGCAGTTAATATACTGCGGAGCGACGACCCAGGCCATGAGCAAACCAACGCAGAACAATTGCAAATCGATCGCCGGAGAACCAGAACGCGGGCTAGCCATTATGCAATGGGCGGCTCGTTGTAGGGTATAGTTAATACCCGCCTTCAATTTAACGCGACGGCGGTGGCAGGCCAGTAAATTAACATGACAGATGGCGAGTCTGGGCTGCCAGTTGCCCAGTGGGAAGCCCGCCTCTATACCATCGCCTTTATTGTTCACCCGCAGCCGGGACATTCTATTTGATATTGAATTGCAAAGAAAAAAAATAAAAAAAACTGGACCAAACTTGATTTATAAAATACTTGGCACATGGTTTTGAAGAAACAATTGCATATAGCAAGGAGAAAAAAGTCTCTTTAGAAATATTTTGTGCATCCACATAAACTTCCCCATACAATTCTTCTATTCATGAGCCTCCTACAAAACACTACATTGTAATTTATTCATTAACAATTTTCGCTTATGAAATTTTGTGCAATGAAAATATTCTCAAATTCTCAAAACAAGCCATTAGTATAATCCCTATATTTTATGTTATTGTATTAAATTGTTACTATAACATTAATCACTTAACACAAAGTATCAACGAATAGGATTTATGATTAAGTTGGTCTCCACCACTATCTCGATGTCCATTCATTTTATTTGTTATTGAAATGCAAAAAAAAAAAAAATTGACCAAATTTGGTTTATGAAATACTTGCCATATGGTTTTTAAGAAACAACTACATGGAGCGATGAAAAAAATTCACTTTCAAATTATTTTGTACCTCCACATAAACTTCCCCACACATTTTTGCCACACACCACCCTCCTACACAACACTGCATACTAATCAATTGGCTATCCATTTCTTCATATGAAAATTTGTGCAATGAAAATTTTCACAGATTCTCAAAATAAACCATTACTATAGTACCTATATTATATGCTATTATATTAAACTATTATTATAATATTAATCACTCAACACAATGTATCAACAAACAATTCTCGTTTAGAGGAGCAGAGGAAGTTGTGTAGGGTACCGATGTTTGGAAAAATATTCCATTATGCTTGTTCCTTAACTACACATAACTGCACATGTTCCTTTCTTTGCACACCCTCTCAGCCGCACAACACTTCTTCTTGACATGAATTGAAAATTGCATGATAAATATTTAATTCACAAATGCATTTAATATTGGTTAGTATGTGATATGAAACCTTGAACATAGTTTTGAAAACCACATATCGAATTGTCAAATCATTTCTATATCAAATAAAATGTGCCCATGTTGATCTCCACCCTTAATAGAAAATGTAGCTAGAGATACAAAACATTATATATTACATTTTATGTTCCCTGCTGATGCAAGGGAAGCTATATAAACCTTGTTGACTAAAAGGTCAAATTTCATTACCATAGAAGTTGGTTCTTGGATGAGTGGATTTTTAAGAATAGAGTTTCTTTTTCTTTCCATTTAATCCATAGAGATTTCTACATATGTGAATGTCCAAAAAATAGAGAAGAAGTCCAGAGAAATTTTGTCGTTACCATAGCTGAAGAAGGGGAAGCAAAGGTACCAGATGCAGAAAATGTACTCTAGATAGGACAATCTCAATTTATCAAGAACGTGTTGTTAAAAGGAGAGAAGGAAGTTTTTGAACGAGCTCATAGGGAGGAATTTCTTAGGACTATTTGCAAGGTCCAAGATAAATGTTGTAAAATGGTGATTGATAGTGGAAACATAGATAATTTAGTTTCTACAAAAGTGGTAGATATGTTGAAATTGAAAAAGATTAAGTATCCAAAACCTTATAAGGTGTCATGGCTTCAAAGAGTCATAAATTGTTTGTGAATGAAATGTGTGAACTGGAGTTACATATATGTGCCAACTACAAGGATAAAATACTATGTGATATAATGCCCATAGATGTGTTCCATAATCCTTTTGGTAGATTGTGGTAGTTTGACACATGTGTTGTGCATGATGGGAAGAATATTTTTTACAAATTCTAGAAGGATGGATTCAACCATACCTTGTGTCCTTTGTAAGAAGAGCAGACATCAAAGGGAAGTGATTCCAAAGCATTATTGCTAAGCAGGAAATATTTTTCATAGTAGATGGAAGATTGTGAGATAATATTTGGTTTATTTTGTAAACCTAAGGTAATTCTTACATATACTACTATAAATTATTTTCCTTTTGACATTCAAGATGTGTTGAATGAGCATAGTGATATCATAGTAGATGACTTACCTAATGAGTTACCACCTATAAAGAGTATAAGTCATCATATTGAATTCATACCAGGAGAAAGTCTACCAAATATGGTTGCATATAGAATGTCCCCTCAGGAGAAGAAGAAATCATAGTACAAGTGTAGGAGTTGTTAGATAAAGGTTTGATCAGACAAAATCTTAGTGCATGTGCATTGCCAACAATGTTGAGTTGTAAGAGTGACGGAGGTTGGAACATGTGTAGAGATTCCATAGCATAAAACAATATCACAATTAGGTACAAATTGCCTTTGTCACATATAGATTACTTATTAGACTGCTCGAGTGGTGCTTGTTTCTTCTCCAATATTTATTTAAAAAGTGGATACCATCAACTTAGGATTAGAGAGGGAGATTAATGGAATAAAACCTTTAATACTATTGGGCTTAGTAAGTTTGCATTTGTCAAATGTCTCGAAATTACTAAATGGTTAGTTTGAATGAAGTCAAACTTAATGTCATAGATGTTGTCATAAGTTCACGTGTTAGTATAAAAAATGTCACCATGGATGTGGTCATCAAGAGGCCTGGTCGAAAAAAATAATGTTGTGTCAGTCTAAATTTCTAATTGTCATGAGGTTTGGTCATTAAATGTGTTTTAAATTATGATCCCCTATTCCTATCTACCCCATGTTTCCCTATTCCCTACCCTCTTTCTCCATTTCCCTTTATACATACCTTCATATATCATCTACATCCTATCCAATTTTCACATCTCATATATTTATTATTCACATTACATTTCATTTCCCTAAGAGAGTTGACAAAGAAATTATATTTTCCATATCAAAGAGTACTAGAGGCAGAGGGAGCTGTAGTATTTTCCTTGCGGGGAAGATCTTCAGCTAGGATGCAGTTATTTTGAAACAATTTGCTAGCGAAAAATAACATCAGGAGGAAGGAAGAGCACACACTGAGGTAATTATCTTCTAGGGAACTTCTAGCCCAGAAGTTCAATTTTTTCTAGCACAGAAGAAATAGTTGTGACCAGATTTTCCCACACCAACAGGGGGTGCATAGAGCCAGTTAGCAGTTGCAGAGAGGAGAAGAGGAGGAATTCAACCTTTTGAGGAGATGACATCAATAGGGCTAAGATATCAAGATCGATTGGAAGGAGCCTCCAACTATGTGACCTAGAAGGATAGAATTTCTTATCGTCTAAATGAATATCATCGCAAAACCTACATTGATAGCATGGTAGTTGTATCGCAGATGCAGATCTGCTGAAGGCCTACAAGGAGGAAATGGTGAAGGAAAAGAGGTTGATTCTTGATGGGGTTTGAGATCATGTGGTGTCTCACATAATTGTCAAAGACACTGCTTGCCAGATGTCGAAGGCTCTTGCTACGCTATATGAGGGACCTTCCAAGCATCAGAAGATGTATTTTGAGGAGAATCTGAGATGCATAAGAATGCAGAAAGGGGAGCGCATGGACCTCTTCCTCACTACACTTCAGGATATCCGAGACTAGTTGTCTACAGTAGGGTCAGTGCCCCATCCTATAGAATTGGTGTAGTTAGCACTCAACAATGTTTCTAAAGAATGACATGTCTTTGTCTAGAGTATTCTAGGCAGAGAAAAGTTCCAATATTAGGATCGAATGTGTGTCGATCTGCAGCAAGAGGAGATGAAGAAGGATTTGGTGGAGAGAACCATCAGTGGCACCAGTAGTAGCATTGGGTTGAAGGAAGTGAAGGAAGAAATAAATGTGGCCCTCACATCAAAGGGGCATCAGGAGCAGTGTAGGAGGAAGAAGGACATTTCCAAGATAAAATGCTTTAGATGTGAGATTGACCACTACAACAATCAATGTCCTCTCAAAAATAAGGAAAAGGAAGAGAAGCAGGAGCAACAGGCTACATCAGCCGAGATTGACAGACTGTTCTCCATATTGGAGGAAGATTTTTCCATGATCACTAGTTTACCTCCAAGAGTGAGGTGGGGTGGTTTGCTTTTGTAGCCCTAGAGAGCTACATGTTGGGTAGCATTCTTGAGGAGGTCCACCTCATGAATCAATAACTTGCTAAGGGAGCTAATAGTATGCAGTAGTAGGATGGATCAGTCGGAGTTGGTGCACTCAAGTGCTAGAGTGCCAAATGTAGTAGGTAGTAGCAGTCAGATACTAGGAAACGTAGTCCAAAGTTGGTAGAAGTTCAGTTGGCATAGAGCAGAGTCAGCAGTAGCGCAGAGGCTTCAGTGACAGTGCCAAGTCTAGTAGTAGTCAAGACTCAAGTGACATATGGATCATACTTATCACAGTTGATTTAGTATTTTGTATGCTTTTTAGTTGGAGATGCAATAGCAATATGTTGAGAGGGAGTTGCAACACAAATGCTATAGTTGACAACAGTTCAATAGGGTCAGTAGCAACACAGATGCATCTTATATCAGATTTGCATAGTGGTCATGCGCAGAGTAGCCTGACAAGAGGTGGTGCAGAGACACGTGTTGCTTCAGTGGGTTGCAATGCTAGAACACATTCCTCACTAAGAGGGAGTGTTATTTTTTGTAGTATTGGTTGTGCTCTAGCCAAAAAATTTGGTGGAAAGGCTGGAATACATGTATTATCCAAAACCCGGAAATCATTTTTGGAAATTCCACCTAGAGATGACTTAATTAAAATAATTAATATTTTTTTAATGGTTCCTAAATCTAAACTTAGGAAAACTGATTAATTAAAGGGTATTAATTAAGTCATGGGGATAATCTTCTAGAAGAAGGCATGGACCGAGTTCTAGTTAATCTTAGTCATCGATTATGTTTTAATCTTGGTCATTGATGTCTCAATGAAAGATTATAAGAATAAACTTGATGGGGTTGGAGAACACACTTGAGCCACCAACAGTTCGAATTAACTAGCAGTTCGAACTTGAGAGTAGAAACACTGAGTTGCTAGAGAGAGGGGTAATGAACTTGAGGCAGTGAGAGAGGGGCAGGGATAGTATGCCCGAAGGAATATTTTCCTATTCCGGTGAGTGCATTAGAGAGAGGTAGTGGCTGCCACAAATAGGTAGCATAGAACCACAGAGAGGAAACACAGTGCTTCAGAGGGATTCTATATTTTTCTAGGGAGAAGCAGTGATTTAGTGCCAAAATCCAAATTGAGAGCCCAAAGGATAGGATAATCCATCTTCTAGACAACAACTGATCAGATAACAAGAGAGACATAGTTTCGAGTTGTGGGATGCAATACTGCAAAGGCTGACGTAGGGACTGTGTAGAGGCAATAGAGAGGAGCCCACCTTGAGCGAAGGTCAGTGTTGGATTGCTAGTGGGAGTGATATTTTTCTTACTAGACTTGCTGTTAGTCATTTCTAAGTATGGGTTGCTAGATTTGAGCATCTAGAGTTTTCTACGCAGATTTACTATTGCATAATAATAAAAACATCAATTGTTGCACCAGTTTTCCCAAGTTGGGTTTTTCTAGGGACATTCGTCCAAAAATAACTGTGTATTTGTGTGTGTGTACATCTAGTCTTCCAACATTATTTTTCTTCTGCATTATTTATCTTATGAATTCTGCACTGTATTAGTTTCGATATTTAACGTAGAACACAGTAAATAATTTTTTTAGTTTATTTAACAAATAGAAGAAACTTAATTAGTTGTAACAGTAGGATTTAGGATTTTTCCAATTTTCACAATGTGGTGGTTACATGCCTTATGAATAGAGTTAAAATGAGGCTCTTATACATTCTAATCATCAAGAAATAATTTAAAACATGAAACATCTAAAAACCTAACCCTAGGAGATGAAACACCAAAATCTTGTGGCCTATGTTGGGGTTAGTTGGAACACCAATTTCCTAGGGTCATAACTTTGGAATGTTATCCTTGTTTGGTGTGCATTATAGCTTATTATAAAGTTCTATCCAAGTACAAAAAATTTCAACTAAAAATGTATGCCACAGGGCTCAATTTTCTCATTTCCCAAAAAATTTCTTCTTGGGCCTCAAAACAACTCTAGAATTTTAGGGTCCGAAAAACTGTCAAAATAGGAGACTATGTTAGTAATTAGGAATTTGAAAGGGAATAGTGTTGGGTGTCTAAGTGGAATAGGTGGGTGGCAACCAATATCCACCTAGATCAATGTTGTAGATCTATTCAGGTATAATCCAATAGAAGAGTTACAGACAATAGATGACAATGGACAATAACCAATTGAGTGGGAGAAATAATTACCAACAATAGAGCCTTTACAGTGAGAGCGGATTCTAGATAAGAGACTCATTAAGAAAATAAGGGGAAAATAATACTATGAATATTTAGTTAAGTATAAAGACCATCTATTAGTTGATGTAACATGGATGATTGCCACATTATTAGAGAAAAGTGGTAGCATTGTTGAAGACCTTATGGAAATGAGCCCATGACTTCCTTTATTCCTTATGAGTATGATGTAGGGGCATCCATAAAAACTTGATTGACTAAGAGGTAAAATTTCTTTACCAGAGGATTTGGTTCCGCAACAAGCAAATTTGTTAGGATAAAAATCTGTTTTTCTTGCCATGTAATCCATTAAGTTTAGAAAATTGTTGTAATTTACTTCATTTTCCCAAAATTGGTCCATATGATCCTATCTTTGTGGATTTTGAGCAAATACCTAGTGTATTCTTTATATTTGTTGAATTAATAAAAGTATTAAGTGTGGAGTGGAGTGGAGCTAGTGAGAGTGATTTTACACTTATAAGTTTTTAACTAGTCGTTCTGCAGCTCATTTCTAAGCTTTAACCAATCCTTTTTTAATCATTAAATAGGGATTTTTCCACACATATATACACATATAATATTGAAGTGAATCAATCAATAGAGGAATTATTTATTGTTGACATAATGCACAAGTGGAGGTTGTAGGAGTGACTGATATGACTGACAGAGAAGTCAAAGCATTGAAAGAGTCAAATCCCCAAATACACATGCAGGAGAGAAAATACTTAGTTTTTTTTAAATCCCAATGTGAGTTGCCATTTAGCAGAACCGGGAGCTGAAGGTTGAATTTATGTTAGGGAGAAGGCCATCATTTAAGAGTGCCAACCGAAAGGATTTATCTGGAAGGAACGAGAGAAGCACACAATAAGAGCCAACAACCTAACTCGAGTTGGGCTGGCATGGAGCCCAACTAGTCAATAAGGAGCTGAGATTATGTGGCGTGTAGGTGGGTATATGCTAATCATCCCATAAAGGCCTGAGGGCTTATTTAAAAGGAGTTGTCTTTAGTGCGACTTTTTGGACATTCCGGTGGTGACAAAAAAAATTGAGGTGAAATGTTGATTTGTGTTATTTAAACTATGTTTTTAACTTTATATATGGATTCAACACCTTGAAAAACCCCTAAAGCACTTAGATTGGGCATGGGTTACCCATCAAGCTTGTGATTTCAATAAATTCCTGCCGGAGTTTTGAGAAATTAGGCCAAAAAAATCCACTAGAAAAGCTTCCAAAAAGTCGCACTAAAGACAACTCGTATTTAAAACAAGCAAGATCGAAAATTAACAGAGTCGAGACAACTAGTTGATAGACTTAGGTTGAACAACCAACGGAAAATCCCCGAGTTTATCTCCCAGTTGTATCCAATTTGTGCACTCATAAAAATGTTGGGATGATCTGAGTGGGATGACGTAGCCTTTTTTCTATTCGCACGTGCAAACAAGAGATAGTGGGGGTTGGTTATCAGTAGTGGTCCCATTGTAAGCATCGAGAGCTAAGGAAATAAGATCATAGGAGTTCACACCTTTTGTAAAGACATCCCTACAAGTTGCTACGACTTGACTGTGGTGGTCCTATAGTGAAGATTAGATATTACATTTGACCTTGGTTATGGTGATTCTTGAGTTTTTGTTTAATGCCTACCCCTTGATTTATTTACATAACCCGTCTTGATTATGGTGGTTCTTCTTTGATCCAATTAATAAAAAGGGGCATATTTGGGCTTAATAGCCATAAAAATTAATAGGGAAAAGTAAGGCTGACATCACCTTCTTTGAAAACTTAACTTGATATTTTCCCTTCTCCTTAACAAATCCCATGACACACGATTTCTCTGCACAACATTTCTCTTTCCTCTACATATCACAAAATTAGTCTTTATTTTCCCTGCCTTGATTCCATATAAACAATAGAAAAAAAAATTCACTTCCACATGCATTCTCCCCTCGTGGCATTATCCAACACAGCTTCCTTCTGCACAATACTAGTTCTTAAACAACGTGTCAAATCATTCGTAAAGAAATTTTGTAAGAACTCTTTTGCATCACAATATCGAATAAAATAAGCCCTTGTGGACATAGTAACATGCAAATTTTCTATAATGTTTGGAAAATGTTATATGTCGTAAAGATATACATGCAACCAAAAATTATTATGCCTCAATTTTTTTTAGTTATTTTTGCTATAGAAGAAAGTGTGCAAAAATGTATGCAGAGATACAAAACATTGCAAAACCTGCTTTGAACTTGCTATATCACCATACCCTTTGAACTTCCGATATCTAGTCCTTTGAAATTGAGAAAGTTCTTCATTTCACTCCCTTATCTCCACACATACCCCTTCATCCACAATTCCTTCACAACACAAACATTCACAACTCCATGCATCCGCTCTCCTACACAACAAAATCTAAAAAATTCTAAGATGCAAAATTTTATTTTTAATGAAATAAAAGAAAAACACATTAGAAATACCTATTATAGTGTTAGTTTCAATGACAATGTCAAAGCACTCATTTATGAAATGACCCCCATTCAATCACATAAAGGGCCTGCACTATGTAAATGTCAGTGTTAGAGCACTCACTAATGGAATGACCACTTAGAAAATTAGTCTTTTTCTTATTTCAAAATGATTTGCGAGACACCTAAAAATACCAAAAATAAATCACCCCCCACTAGAGGAATTATGTCCTATCATAACTCGCTCAGCCAATAGAAAATTAGAAATAAGATTTCCAAAAATTAGATTTTTTTTTTGAATTTATGGAAAAATAAAAATATTTAGCATTTTCTTGAAACTTTGGTTAAAAATGAAAAGTACCGCAAAATAATGTAGAGTCAATGCGCTATGACTATGAAGCGAATACCATAGTCCCTAATAAGACAAGGACTAATAACAAAATTTCGTTATTCCTTTTAAGTTGTTTGCATTTTATCATAATCATCACAGTAGTGTGGTAAAAAAATGAAATAATAATAATAAAGAAAATCCACCTAATATATAGTAGGTTACATTGCTACAAGAATAGTAATGGGGTGATTACATTGATTTTATTAGTACTTTTCGTGAGTAAAATTATGGCCCAGCTTTTATTAAAGTCACCTCAAATTAAGGTAAAGGGGATGAAATACTAATATAATAGAAACCTAATAATGAAACCCATAATACAACCCATAATACAATGAAACCCTAATAAAACAACAATACAAAACAAAAACCCCACAATGTGGGTGCTCTTATTAGTCCCTGCCCTTCCGGGCTGGCAGGGACTATAGTAATCGATTTGTGAAGATAGCATTATTTTGGCACGATAACCAACAAACTTCTTATAACTTAAAACAAAGTTTGCTGAAATGACACAAGAACCAATACGCTATTTTATATTTTCTTATTCTTTTAACCAATGAACGAATTTTTCATCTTATTTGGCCTCAAAACGAGGTATACAGGCAGGTATACAGGCTCAAAAGTTAGGACAAGTACAAGTGATTAGAACAATTTCACAGTTTCATGAACTCAGTTTCATGAACTAATGCTATGTTTGCATTAGCATTAATCTCCTAACATTTAATGTTAACTATACTTATGGTGTATCATCTGTGCTATGTCAAACCATGGTTGCTGCCCTGCCGTGTCAAACAATCCTCGTCGTGTCAAAATTGCCCTGCCGTGTCAAACAATCCTTGCCGTGCCGTGTCAAAATTGTAATTTGCATGACAACAACCGACTTTACTTGCCTGCCTTAAAATGAGTTGCCTGCAGCCATGTCTACATCCTGATCTTCAACTCCTGCACAAATGCAACGTTGAAAGGTATTATCTTGTTCATAGCGAATTAGCATTATGCAATATTTTTTTGCATCATATAGTTGAGCAGGATTGATGTAACCTTAATAATATCTATGCTGAATACTGTACCCAAATTCTTATATTTAGCTTTCCATTTTGCAGAAACAAAATAAAGTGTTGTGCTTGTTATCTGTTATTTTAGAAATGTTATGATACCTATGTGTGTGTTGAATATGAGCTCATTGGCTCGCGCCACCATAGCTCTCGGCGGTGGCTTCCTGCCCCCTCCACCCTGCAAGAAATAATCGACGAACAAAAACGGTGTAACAGAGAGCATCCGCCATTCCAGAGTGCTCAGAACCAGAAGCTCCATTCTTTGGATAGTACGGAGCTCGAAGAGGAAGTCGTGCGCTCGAAGAGGAAGTCTGTGGCGACACAACATATTTTTTTTAGGCAGTCAATAGCATAATTTTGCAAAAAAGTGGATTTATTTTTCAGGCATATTGCTTCAAAGCTCGAAATATTTGTATAGCAACTTCTTCCAGATACACCATATGATTTAGTGTAGACAAAAAACAACATGCATGATACTGGGATTGATTTAGATTCGATTAGCATGATACTAGACTACATTTGTGAGGTCGATTTAGATTTCATTTCCCAGAACTCCATGCAAAATGATATCAATTTGCAGAATATTTAGAAGGGAAACAGAGAATTAAACAAGAACATTTTGAAACGTACCGCTGGAAGCCGTGGCCTGGAAGTCGAATTGGGGACTTAGTAAATTGTTGTTGCTTCTTCTTCTCGACTGTTGTTGCGACCCATTTTTCTAGTGGGTTACAGCTGCTGCTTGCCGCATACCTTGGCTTCCTGTTCACAGGAAGTAAGCAATCCAATGGATTTTATCAACACCACTGAAGATTAAAATTACAGGAGGTAGTGTCGTGTGCAGGGGGAAATGGCGTGGGTCATCATGCTCTAGCCTACACGTGTAATGCATGCAGTTAAACTTTCGATGATCTGTTTCTGAATAATAAAATCTTCTACAATTTTCAAAATCTACATACATATTGAAGATTGACATATTTAAATTTTGATTATTCATTCTTAATCATAAAATCTCATTATTATTCATAGTGTAAAAAAGAAAAAACAAAAAAACTACCTACGTGACCTTGCACCTCTTGGTGCAATCCTAGTAATATTCTTATGAACCAAGGCTTATCACCTACAGTACAGGAATCAATATAATAATTGTTTTTCTTTATCGTGCACTTTTAAACTTGCTAATAGCTAATTTTGTAAATACTGGGGAAGGCCTTGGTTACGAAAGAAAACATGGTCGTCATCATGTTTGCCTTTGTAAAGGTCTCTGCAAATGCCAATGACCACCTCTCGGGAAAATCCTGATTTGCTAAGACCTTTTATACTCTGTTAACTCTGCAGATAATTCCATCATTAAATGTTAACATTAAACCTGTTGGTGGCCAGTTAAAAGTCAGTGTAATAATTGTAACCTTTGGCTTTCTTTTTCTTTCTGTCTATTTACAAATAGATGACATGGGCATCAGACCCTGCTTTCTTTAATTCAAAAGCTTCTCCATGGATTATTTTATAAGATGCCCGAAGATTGCACTATCTCTCTAAAGTTGCCACTAACAACCCATCATTTATTCTCAATGAACGTCCATCTATGTTCTCTTTTTTATAACTACCAGCATCGCCTACAAAGTAAAGAAAGGTGGGGCCGGGCCCATTCTGATCAGTGTTCCCTGTTTTCTGGTGCTGGCAACACTTGCATCCTCCACAAGGAACAACTATATCAAAAAGAAGGTACAGTTTGAGACATGGCAGGTTCATTCCCTTAATCTCATGCTAACAAAATTGCTATTCTATTTTTTAATTTCTATTCCCAGTTTCCATGTCAAACTGTAAACCAACATTATAATCTAAAAGTTAGTGATACAAAAAAACCCAAATGATCTGGAATTCTGAGAAGTCTAAGAGCCCGTCAAAGTTGAAATCGTATGTGTTTATCATTTTTTAGCACTCGTCCAGTTCTTCGCCCTCTGTGAATCCCAAATTACACAGCACCTGTTGAAGTTCCATGGAGGATATGAACCCGTCGTTGTTGATATCATAGACCTTGGAAGCTTCCATTAGATTGTCACACCCATTGCCATTGCTTACTCCATCTTCTGATCTATTGTCCAGAATAGACTGACACAGGACAACAAATTCATCAAATGTCAGGCCAACAAATTCATCGTCCGTCTGAGATTTTGGAATCACAAGATATTTCAAATCGTCTTCTGAAATATCTATTCCGAGCCTTTTCAAGTAGCGATTCATTTCATTTACAGTCAGCCTCCCGTCCCCATTTTCATCAGCCAAATCGTAGAGTCTGCAAATTTCATCAGTATCTATACAGAGTGCCATTTATATTTGCAAAAATATTAGTGCAATGCCAATAGATGGTAACTGCAATTCTGAACTTTCAGAAATTCAACGATGCGAGGATAGAAAACATATGAAAACAAAATCATATAAACAGAACAAGATTTTCAGAAGGCTAGCAATGGATAAAAGCCATCGACGAGGTCACCTTGATTGATCACAGCACTCCATTGTAGAGAGCCTTTATCTAATTTTATTATCTAGTATTAAGAAAAAAACGTCGGTGAACCTTACCGCCCTTTTTCAGACTGGGCGCACCTCCTTTCTGGGTTCTCGAATCAATCTGTTCTCATTCACACCCAGTGGACCCTGATGCTGCTTTTCATCTAAAGCTGTGAAACCTACCTGCTGCTGCTGTGGTCGATCTATCCGCCTGCCTTCAAACTTCTCGAGGAGAGATCTTGCTCCCTGGAGATGAAAGAAGAACTTGATACAGAGGAGGCAGACTCGGTGCTGGCAGACTCGATGTTCAGCGAATTTGGTTGCTAAGTTTCAGGTTTAGCTACGATGCCTGCGACATGTGTACACATGGCTTGCATGCGATGCACGTGGTATGGTTAGCTGGTTACGTCTTTTTTTTCACTCTATCATGTCATAGCCCCGTAGGCATGTGATCCAGTGATTTTTTAATTAACTATCAAAACTACACCAATTAAACTAATTTTTAGAATTAAAATTAAATATATCATAATATTATAAAAACAATGATTAAATTTGATTTTAATTTGTACTGAAAAATAACCTAAAGTTAAAAAAAGTCCATGAGTACTAATACCAAACTCAAGTGTTGACCTTATGACAGGACACTCGAACTTCCCCCAACGAATGAAGCTATAATCGGGTGAAGTTTACGTCTTCAGAGCTGAATATAGGATGATGATGAGAAGATCATGATCTATACCCACTGTATTCAACTTGTTTTACTTGGCGACTGCGAAAGATACGCAATATATGATGGTCCATTTATAGATCAAATGACAGAACTTCTAATGTGGACCTAACATTTGTAAGTTCGATAATTGAATTACGACATAAGTTTCAAAGCAAGAAAAAATTGCATGCCTCTCTTTCAGAATTCGAAACCATTTGATTATTGCATTTCGTGCAAGGAACCTATACCATATCCATAGTGGCTATCTCATTCATATCACGTGATACAATTCACTTGTCCATCAAGTCGAATGAGCAGGTCACGGTTGGCGATAGCATATAGATGTGGTTTAAGAAAAGCACTGAGTACTTTGGGTTTTGTAGATAGGAAATGTAAAGTTATAAATTATGAGTCAATAATTTCAGGTAAAACAAGGCTGTATTGACGAAAACACCAATGCAATTTAGATTCAAGGTCTTCTATGACATCCCGCATTTATTTGATACCACTGAATTGATAACCTTCACATACAACGGTCGATTGGGCTTGGCATCGACAAAGTCGACTACCTACTCAATTGATAGGTTTAACAACTCAAACAACTTTCTTCCAATTAGATCTCTTTTTTAGAACAAATCTGTTAAATTACATCTCAAAGTCATTCTTACTCTTCTCACTTTTCAGCCTTTCTCCCAACAAATATTGAAATATGGCTGAAAATCATGGACAAAAATCTTAAACATGATTACAACTCCTATAAATAAAATGCAATCCTGAGCAAAAACTTCAGTAAATTCTTTCAATATCTAGAATACGTATACTTTTTAGCAAAACATACGCAGGGATTTTCGATGTTTAAAATTTTGTGGGAGGCAAAAAAATTGGGTCCATTAGCTTTTTAATGGGCGAGTATTTTAAACTTTATGTAAAAGATTTATAGAGATCTCGAACTGCGGCTATAGAGACTAATGACCCTGCTCTTGGACTATCAATCTGTAACCCCCTCTCTATCTTTCTCTGCGACCCGGATATGCTTCTTCTTCAACGAGTTGGCTATCAGTGGAACCATATATCCATATATAATATACCCATATATCAAGCTAGTTGGTCCCTATCGCTTCATCATCCTCCTATTGCAAATGGTGGAACAACAAGATCTCGATCTCGAACTGGAAGGTACGCGTAGCAAGGTGACTATGAATCTAGTTCCTCGACCGGTGCCTCCGTCATTGCCCACGCCTTTGCTCATCATGTTGGTGTTTAGAGGTCAGGTTATGGGTCAACTCCAACTCCTGTTACTACTCGGATGCTTACTTTGGTACTGGTGCATCTGAATCTCGATATGGATCTGCTACTACTTGTTCAAGAGATGCTGATAGCTATGTGGCTCTCAAACCACCGAATACAGGGGCGGCACCCATCGATGGTTACTACTCGGATGCTTACTTTGGTACTGGTGCATTTGAATCTCGATATGGATCTGCTACTACTTGTTCAAGAGATGCTGATAGCTATGTGGCTCTCAAACCACGGAATACAAGGGAGGCAAAGATGGCTTTCTGGCTGCTGGTGGCTCGACCAGCTAGGTAGGGACTAGCTGCCATGCAACCTGTCTTGTTATCTTTTATTACAAGGAAAATCGTGATAATGAATTATATGGCCTTTCTATCCCTTTCTTCTCTAGCTTATATTTGGATTGTTCTTTGCATCTACAATCACCAAACAATTTAGGGAAATAGAAAAAATATATGCTTGCATGATGATTACTATAGTAAGTATTTATATAAAAATTGAGCAGCTCGGAGCAATGCTACTTTTAGAAAAGTGTCGTGCATTAAACCCTAAAGCCCATAAGAAGCGTAGAGCATTTTCTTTTCAATGGGATCTAAAAACACAGAAATAACGGATAAAAAAATATTAAAAAAAATAAAAAATTACAAGGATACACGAGTTCTCTTTGCATTTCTCTAAAGTGTTGCATTTTCCATTTCACAATGACACCTGAGAAAGGTAAGTCTATTAAAAAAACCATAATACTAACCGTAATGCTAAAAATCATAAATTGATATTTTCAAGTTATTCCGCTTTCCTTGGAATCTGAAGGAAGCCAATACCAAGCTATTTGAACTCGAGTGGGAGTTGGGCAGAGGGTCTAAGCTCCATGAGCCCCGAACATGCAAAAGAAGAAAGTTTAAACGACACGTTTCGTGATTATAATTCGAGACAAAACGCTAATTGGCCAGAAATGTAAAATAATCCAAGTTACCAGTTGGAAATGAAAGATGACAATGTATTGCTCCGTTACAATTCCTCCGTAGCTTTGTGTTTTTTAAATGGGAGTGGAACATTATTTTTATTTTTCTACTTTTATTAATATGGATAATAGTGATAGTTGGCAATTAACAGTGGTAAATTTGTAATAAGGGTTTGTAAATTTTTAATTTAAATATGGTTTAAATATGATATTCAGTTATATAAGAAAGTTAATGGTGTTAGATATGCAAAGAAGTTATTGGTGTGAATTTTATCCATTCACGTAGTGTTGACATCTTTAAATTTATACTATGTCATACAATTTGTAATGCTTCTTTAAATTTGGTTGAGTTGTTCATATAATATCTCAACAACCAATCTCCTTGTTTTGGATACTAATTTCAAGAAAATCTATCACAATAAAAATACCAAATTGCAAGGATGGTTCGTGCTTGCACTGATCTGCTTACACCGCCTAAACTGGACTGCCTTGCTGGCACTTTTCTATTTGCACTATTGTATTTTACAATGCGATTGCACTGGTGCAAGCATTACAAAAAGTAGAAATTATAGACAAAAGAGCATGGTACATACCTGTTACCTTATCCCAAATGAATTCCTTGTTTTGTTTTTGCCCAGAGTCTTATAATGAAAATCAAATTTTGTTGAAAAGGTGCAATATTAAAATAACTACCACAAGTTCATGCACGCACTATAGCAATCTTGTACCTACATTATGTAGCACATATTTAGAGGCAACCACCATCAATACACATTGTTGCCAACCAACATCTTGTGAGCAGTCATCATTGAGTAATTCATCAATCTAAATACCATGAACGTCAAAATGAGTTATGATACCAATTAGCAACCTCTTTATTGAACACTCTAAATTCCATTGTCATTCGAATTCAAACTAAATTCCTCTTAATATAGCACAAAGAGTAACCTTTACTAAGGGTACCACGTCCTTAAAGATTCTTGATTTTTGAAAGATATAACTCAAAGCATCATGTTCAAATCATTTTTAAAGCCATTGTCCAAAAAAAAAGGATAAGTTTAGGGGAAGAGAAATATAACCAAGCAAATCATAGTAGGCAATTAACTTTATTACCACAAACATAGCCCTACTGCCTGCAGGTGTCCATAACCTCGGCAGGGGTGTCTTTTGACCCATCAAAATGTCTGTGTCCCACTTACTAGGCATGGATTCAGAGTTATCTTATTCTAATTTTAGATAAAGGCCACTGTTTTGGCTTGGTAACCAACTAATGGCAGTGCCACTCACAAGAAGTAACATAGATGAACAGGTCAGCTCGTGATGAGACCTCCTGTCTTCTAACTTTTCGGTTGAAAGCCATTACTCTAAATTGCTGACCAGAAGCAATAATGTCATGCATGCTAGGTCTCATGATCATGGTAGGTCAGCTCATCACGAGACCTCCTATCCTCCCCTAAATCTTTTGTATACTCTGATTATGATTAACCTAAAAGGTTACTTAATAAGTGGGGAGATAGATCTACTCCTTAAGAGTACGAGATGGTATGAATTTTTTTTAATGACTAATCATTATTGACTAGTTCCTTTGCAACAAAGACTTATTAAAGATATCCCAGATAATGACTAAAAGACTCCTTGAATCAAGAATGCTAGTGTTCTCATGAATAGCTTATTATGATCTTAACAAGAGTAGTCCTCCACAGGGGGTTTCCAATAGTACCTTCTAAGGGAAACTGAAATTATATATATCAGATGACAACTTATTAGAGTGATTAGTCATGGTTACTTTGAAAAATCATGAGGTATTAGAGTGAATCATACTCAACAAGATATGTCACAGATGTGTGTGTTAGCAATCAATGTGGATCAAAAGTAGTTTTAGTGATTGCACTTTAAAAATCAAAAACCCTAATAGCATTTTATTCACCTACCCTACTTTACTTAAGAGGCGGAATACTTCCTTTTATGTATAGGAGTACTTCCAATGAAGCCATGTGGATCAGGTGAAAATATATATTCATGCTCTGATTTATCATACAAACTTGAAAGTGTACATGAGCATGAAGAACCAACCAATGTACTTGATATGACAACAAGAGTTTTAAAAGAGAAGAATACTCCCTTGCTTGAGTCATTGTTCGGAACCAATGTTCGATATGATCATGGTATTCTTGGTCCATTTCTTGATTTGGCCCATGTTGCTCATCCTCTTCTTCCATATCGTGTTGATTGTTCTCTGTAAGGTGAGTAGTATCTTAACTACATTCTCAATCTGTTGATAGACATGTCAAGAACTCCTTGATCTCAGGTTTTAGTGGGTATTCTCCATTGATTATAGTGCATGATTCATTTGTCTCCTTAGATGACTGTTCAGTGAAATCAAAAGAGACTTCCAAATCCTCTTGTGGTGGTGGTGGAGAAATGGACAAGTTTTTGAATATTGTCAAGAAGTTCTCTTCTTGAGAGGTAGAGGTCAAGATCCCAGTAGCTACTATGGCTTGTGACGGGTCCTTCGCATTTATCATCTTCAAGTCCATCTAGTTGATTGATAGTCCCTATCTCCACACACATATTAGTAGCGAGGTTCTTACAGCACCCCAAAATGATATAACAATAAAGATATAAAGATGAATTTAAAAGCTATATTGACTAAATTAAAACTCACCACACTTGCATAAAAATACAAAAAGATAAAGGCAGACTCACCCTACCTCCTCGGCAATGCGCCAAAATGTTGGGTGTAGGAATTGCACTTAAGCAAACTCCTCAACACTTAATTGTCAACCCAGGGGATTCATAAACTTAGAGATGAAGCACAGGTAATGCCAGAGATGGTATGAATTTTCCTGATAGAAAATCCTACTTTAAAGAAAATCTTGTAGAATCGAAAGAGTAAAAGATAACTGAATCATCAAAGTAATCTAGTGTTGGAACAAGAAAGAATGAATTTGCAAAAAGAAATTAAAGATAAAGGAGCAATCACTCTAGCTGACTAGTGATTAACTACTGAGTATGTTTTTCTTTAGCAGAGACACTTTAGCAGTCTCAACACATGGGCCCTTCAAACCTGCTTATGTAAATATTTCCTTCTCGCAAGAATCAATCTTGCACTAGTGCAGGAACAATGATTTATGCAGAGGGTGTAAAATAATGTCTATACTAAAAGCGTCTGTACTAAAAGCGTTTTTTCTTTGTGCAAGGGCTTGAACTTTCTCAAGTCCAAAGCACTCAGATCCAGTAACAAGAAACTGGTTCTTGTACCAGATCAGAGCTTCTTACACTTTAACATTTAATTCTTGGAATCAATGCTTAATTACTGCAAGTGTTATGAAGCAAAATTGCATACCAAAAAGATGAATGTTTCTGAGTTTATCAAAGTACAAAAATAGAGAAACAATCTTTATAATTTATCCTGTCATGAAATATTAGTGAAAGCAAGAAAGCTATTAGAAGTAAACTAAAAAGGCTCGTTGTATCACATAATCTTGCACTGGTGCAGGTTCAGTTCTTCGATTTTAAATCAAGCGGGAAAACCAAGTCAAACAAACTTGTAGAAAGTGAATAGAACACTAACATGCACTGGTGTAGGTAATTTCACCTACTTGGACCAAGCAGGGAAAATCAATCCAAACAAAACGTGCAAAAAGTGAATAGCACACCAACATGCACTGGTGCAGGCAATTTCTCCTGCTTGGACCAGGCGGGGAAAATCAATGCAAACAAAACATTCAGAAAGTGAATAGCACACCAACATGCACTAGTGTAGGTGATTTCTCTTGCTTGGACCAGGCGAGGAAAACCAATCCAAAATCAGATGCAAGGAAAAGAAATTTAACTACTTCACACTGCATATTTGCTTTCACTCAAACATGAATTCTGATGTTGTAAATTAAATCACACTTGGCAGTTTAAAACATAAATTACAAGAATAGAAAATAGGGAGAACATGCTAGGTTGGTTGGGCCCTAGCCAACCAACATGTTTCCCTTTCAAATAGAAATGTTGCTCAGCACTATGTCAATTCATCAACTGTCAAACATAAGGAAAACATGATTTATGAACATAAGGCGGAGATCCCTTTCTTATTAAATCATAAAGGAAAATACACGATGAATTACAGAGTCCAGCTCAGATTTAAGTGATATCAACAAAACAACACTGCTATAGTGTTGCTCCTCCACTGTCCTCCTTTCTACATGATTCCTCCTTTTATAACGTTTCATAATGATTAAAACAAGTTGTTCCTTTTGCAAGGAATATGGGGATTGAATCCTAACCAATTCTAATTACATAGTATAACAGTACAACTATTCCCCTATTAAAAGAATGAAGATTTAATATGAATTTTCCAATTTTGGAATTTTTCTAGAATTCTGGAAAATTTGGTAATTTTAAAAAACTACCTCTAGAGCTCCCTTCATATCTCCTCAACCATTACGTATTTTGTAAAACGGTCTGTGTCTTACTCAATTTCCTATACTGGGAAAAACACCCATGTCGCAGAATTTCTTTATTTACCTTAATCTACATAAAAGCCGAGGCGAAAGTTGGCAGCCTGGAAACTTGTTGACAGTGTTTTCTAGAAGTCTAGAAAAAACGGTCATTTTTTTATAAAAGTGCTTCACATACCTATTTGTAACTTTTGGAATACTTTGAATCTCAGGAAACGGTTTCGGTTATGGGTAATTGGTTATATTTTTGAAAAACCCATTTGCTCTGATTTCCATAATTCACCTCCATTTGCATAAAAACTGAGGTCAAACATGGCCATATAGAAATTATGCAAATTTTGAGGAGAGTTATTAATTTGCAATTTTGGTGCAAGAATGTGTTCTGTAGGAATCCCGTCGGTACTAGTGCAAGAATGTGTGGTGCAAGAACTTCGCCTCTATCAAAATAGGCATATAACCAACTTTATAAACCTACATACACACAAACTATTATTAAATATGCCTTTAAATCTCATTAAAGCAAAGGAATAGCAAATACTTACTTACTATCTCCGAGAATGCACAAAACTATGACAATGACTAGTCAAGCTAAAGAAAAGCATGAGTGATTTAGAGTAAAAGGTGATATAAAGTAAGGAAAAATAGAGGCCCAACAATTCTAAATCGCATGAAAGCTCCAGTTCTGTAGATGATTCCCTTTCGAATGATAGAAAAAGAATTGAATTATTTCATATCAGAGTTGTGGTAAATCATACCAAGGTTGAAACTCTGTTTGACACTAGGTCACAAGCAAACTTAATTGTAGAATCCCTAGTAAAGAAGCTTGGCTTAGAGACGAAACCACACCCAAGGCCTTACCCGCTGGGATGGATGCATGATAAAGTGAAATTGAATGTAACCCAACAGTGCAAGGTCAAATTTGTGATTGCATCTAAGTTAGTAGAGGAAGTAGAGATGGATGTAGTACCACTGGATATCTGTGGCATGGTATTAGGGAGCCCATATCCGTATGAAAGAAAAGCAGTCTTTTTCCACCATGAGAATAAATATCACATCACCAAGGATGGGGTAGAATACATAGTGCAGGCTCATCAAAATAAGATTAATGTCAGCCTCGTAAGCGCTGGACAAATGAAGCGACTGGAGAATTCGAGTAAAACATGCATGCTTATGGTCGTAAGGGAGAAAGAGGTCAATTTCGTTGATGCATTCCAGGGTTGTGATGGGAAGCATAAGTAGGAATCAATTGAATAATTTTCTAGCTATACTGAACTGTTTTAGGAGCCAAAGGGACTACCTCCAAAGAGGTAAATCCAACATGAAATCCATCTATTGCATGATGCCCCTCTACCAAATATCGACATGTACAAGATGTTGATGATTGAAATGGAGGAGATCAAGCGGAAAGTGCAGGAATCGCTGGACCAAGGCGTAATCAAGTTGAGCTCCTCTCCCTGCGGATCGCTGATTTTTCTAGTGCCAAGGAAAGACAACAACTGGAGGATGTTCGTGGACTACCGCGCAGTCAATAATATAATGGTGAAAAATTGTTAGCCCCTCCCATGCATAGATGATTTATTAGACCAATTAGAAAGTTTTGTCTATTTCACAAAGTTGGATTTGCACAGTGGCTATCACCAGGTCAGAATTGTGGAGTAGGACATGTGGAAAACTACTTTCAAAACCAACCAGGGGCTGTTCGAATGGATGGTGATGCCATTCAGACTTTTTAATGCTCCAGCCACCTTTATGCGGGTTATGAATGATATATTTCAGCCTTTCATTGATGAGTTTGTTCTCGTGTATTTAGATGATATATTAGTTTTTAGCAAAAGTTGGTTTGAACATGTGATTCATGTAATGAAAGTGCTTGATGTGCTGAAAAAGGAAAAAGTCTTTGTAAAATTGTCAAAGTGTGAGTTCGGGAAAACCTCTTTGGGTTACCTAGGTCATATTGTTGGTCATAGTCAGTTAAAAATTGATCCCTCTAGAGTTGAAGCAATTGTAAATTGTCCTAAGCATACTAGTGTAACCGAGATCCGTAGCCTTTTAGGTGCAGTCTAGTATTGGAGGAGATTTATTGCTAATTTCTCTGTTATTGCAGCACATTTGCACACATTGACAAGTGTGAAGTAGGTTTTCTAATGGGCAGAAAGACAGTAGGAGTGTTTCAAGACATTGAAGGAAAAGATCAGCACCGCGCCAGTCTTAGCCTTAGCCTATCTCCAACAGCCATTTGAGATCGAAACCAATGCCAGCAGTTATGCCATGGGAGCTATACTGATGCAACAAAAGAAGCCAATTTGTTACCATTCTGAGAAATTTTCTCAAGCTGTGATAAATTATCGCACCTATGACAAGGAGCTTTATGCCTTGGTGCAGAGTGTGAAAAAGTGGAAACGCTACCTGATCGGCAAGGAGACCATCATCCATACAGATTATTAGCCCTTGTAGTACCTTTAGTCACAAACCAAGTTGCAGCAATCTCGTCATTTCAGGTGGATGGGCTTTCTTCAACAGTTTCATCTGGTAATAAAGTATAAGAAGGGCACTAGCAATAAAGTGGCTGATATGCTATCTCACCCTCATATTTCTGCTTCTGTTACTTTGCATAATGCTTCGTTATCTTTTGAAAGTTATGTTGAACAGTATGCTAGCAATGATGACTTTAAGGAGGTTTATGCAAAGCTAACCCATGGTTCACAGGTGGACAACTATCACTTGCAGGGGAAATTGTTGTATCACCTTGGTAAATTGTGTATTCCCACAGGAGAAAGAGTACATGTAATTCGAGAGGCCCACACCTCTCTTGTGTCTGGACACTTTGGTGTCGAAAAGACTCTATGTCATGTAAAAAGATATTGTTTTTGGCCTGATATGAAAAACATTGTGACTTGCTATGTAAAGGGTTGTGTGATGTGTTCTGTTTCAAAGCCCTGTAATAGAAAACTTGGGCTCTACACACCACTCCCTATTCTGAGTCGTCCTTGGGAAAGTGTGTCAATGGACTTTGTAGGAGGTTTACCTTTATCTAGGAAGAGTCACGACTATTTGTATGTTGTCGTTGATTGTTTTAGAAAAATGTGTATTCTTATGCCTTGTAAAAAGCAAATTACTATAGAGCAGACAACTTCTCTTTTCTTTCAGCATGTTCGGGTCCACATTGGATTACCCACATCAATTGTGTCAGATTAGGACTCTCACTTCCTTGGAGATTTTTGGACCAGCTTATGGAGGATGATGGACAACAAATTGAAAAGAAGCATGGAATTTCACCCGCAGACCAACGGATAGGCAAAGGTTGTTAACCGTATCATGGTACACTTATTACGAGGCTTTTGTGGGAAACATCCCAAGTTGTGGGATGAACATCACCCCTATATACAACATTCCTACAATCGAGCAGTGCATTCATCTACACAATGTTCACCATTCGAGACATGCTTTGGCTACCTACCAAAGGATCCTTTTGATATGGTCTTTGGAAGGGAAGATGGCTCCAGTGGACGTAATGATAGGGACAAAGCTCAACAGTTCATTTAATGAATCCAATTGATTCACCAAGCAGTGCAAGAGAAATTGGAGAAAATTCAAGCTCGTTACAAGGCTCGACAAGATAAACACTGAGTCGACCAGCAATTCCAAGTGGGTTACAGGGTGTGGTTCCAGATCACCAAAGATAGGATGAAGGGAGAAGGAAAGAAGTTGCAGCCAATCCGGTATGGCCCATTCACCATATTGGAGAAGATTGGGAACAATGCCTTTCATCTTGACTTGCAGGTATATATGCCGATGTACTCAGTAGTGAATGTGGAGAACCTAAATTTGTATGAACCACCTTTGATCATGGACATTGATGAGGTGGGCATAGTTCCTACAATCAATTATTTTTCACTAGAATGTCTCAATGAGTTGACCGAAGACATCATCCTCAACAAAAGAACCAGGACTTCACAGTGAGGAGATGTAGAATACCTTCAAGTTGGATTCAAGGGAATGCACCCCAGCAAGGCGAGATGGTTAGAGAAAGAGAAAGTGAGGGAACAATTCCCTCACTTACCAATTGACTAATGAAAAGACTTTTGCAGTCCAAAAGCTCCTCAATGGGGATGATTAATCTAGGTGGATCTTTAGGTACAATGGCATGGAAAAACTCAAAAAATTAAAGTGATCAGAATGAAGTCAACTCAGAATTAGAGCGTAGGTCTCGTCATCCTGATTCCAATGGTGTAAATGACACTTCAATCCAAGTTTGGATGATGGAGTTATTGCTAAAAGAAGGATTCTTTGATCCTTAAGAAAAACGAGGATTTTCCTTTAAAAATGAGCCTTAAACCATAAAAGCCAAATCGCAATTGGAGGTTGCATAGAGGCAAACTTAAGTGAGGAGCAGTGGAACCCTCGATCATTGATCTCTGATCAAGTCAGATCGATAGACTTGATGCAACCAGATCGTAGGACTTATTGTATACATATCGGTGAGTGAGCAGAGCGATTGGTGATATACTGATCGGTGGAACCATTATTAGGGCACCCGAACAGTATATGAGTGGGACACCGACATGATCGGTCAATGCTGATATCATAGATCAACGATTGGTGGTCGGCAGTTCCTTAGTTACAGGACCTTAGGGTCACCGATATGCAGATTTGCGACCTCAGGCTAGACCCAACATGAAAATGCACCCGATTTCATTTTTTTCTTAAGTCCGAGTAAATGGTTTTAGGGCTGATTTTTAGTGTTTTTCGGGATTTTGAGGTCTTATTTCCTCAACGATAAGAAGGCCATTTTGAGAGGCAGTTACACCCACCAATCCTTCCACTCTACCGACCTCTATTATGAGCCAGGAAAGCCTTGATGTACATGGGATTCTGTCTGAAACCCATTATAAAACCCGAACGATGGAAGGAACGGAGGGGGAGGCATTTCGGGCAGCACGCTATTTCACTGGCAAGAGGCCCAGAGCACTATTTGTCTGTGTCTAGACAAGTTTTACATAACTCCAACCCCTTTTATTGCTACGAAAGCTTTGGTGTTGCGTACCTCTCCATCTCAGGGATCCATTTCACAGGCCATCTTGCAGATTGGAGGTATATGCCTCTTGTGGACAGTTTATGATTGTAAATTCTCTTTTCTTTCATGTCATTTTAATAAGAAAGGTGTCCCCATTGTTGAGCTGGGCATAGAGACGTAGTCTAAATTGGATGAACTCTGTTATCAAGCATTGGTGTCTTATTTTATGCCTTTTATGTGTTTACTGATTCTTTTATCATGTGCACATTTTTGTGTTACGCTGCAACTTTGCATGTGATTATTTTCTATACATCTATAAGCAAAAACATCTCGGATCATTGGGACAATTGTCTGGATCACTGAATCATCAAGTGTACAAATCTCAATCATGTGATAAGGAGTTGATGCTGAGGACATGAGAAAAAATCAAGTCAAAGGGAAATAATGGGTACCTTTTTCTTGATCTAAGGCACCAAACAAAGATGGAAGCTAGAACCAAGGTACACCTCCCTCTAGACTACTCTTGTGGAATAAATGCTCCAAGGTCGAGAAAAGAGAACTCGTCAGAGTTAAGGCAATGAGGAATCCTCAACAAAGGCATGAGGGCACACAGTAGATTGACTAATGGACTGACACTAGGGATGATGATGGAAGGAAACAAAATGGGTAGTGAACTGGTGACTTCCCTTGTCAAAGCATAATAAAAATGTTTGACCTAGAAGCAACAGACTCGATTCTCGAGGGGATGGCCGATGACTGCAAAAAGGGTTCCGCAAAGATGGAGCATAAGAATTGGAGGCCATAGATGTGTAAAATGGAAGGGATACCACACGATGATTAATGAAACACTGTAACGGTACTCAAGGGGATGTAAACCAGACTCCATAAGTACAAGGGTGACACATCTCAAATGCTCTCAACAATGGTGACTCAATTATGTTGCCACATGGTGCGGGTGGTGGAGTGGATGATGAGTCAACCAGTGAAAAGGTCATGTGGTACCAGAGTATAGGTGTCTCAAATGAAGAAATTTTGTTTTAATAGGTAGAAAAGTGAGACATCATGGAAAAAATGGCTTCCTGGTGAAGTCTAAAACTACAAAAAACCAAGAGAGACCAATTATGTAACTCAGTGAGATATTTCAAACAGTGCTGACAGTTCAAATGAAGCTATGGTTTAGTCTCAATGGGCGAAGGAAAAACTAGGGTTTTTCCTATAAAATGGATTTTTTCCTCCAAATATAATTCATGTACGTAGTGATTTGTGGAGCATTTTGGGAGTAGGAGAAGGCCCTAAATATTGTGGAGATCACAATGGACAAATCGACCATCAAAATCAAGATCTGCAAATTGGAGGTAGGTAGCCTAACCATACTCATCATTTTTGGTGGATTACATTTTTAGATTAGGGCTCTAGCTCTTTGCGGGGGACCCCTTCTCATCGTCATGGTTGCAGTGCACTTTTGGGGGTTTGGTTTGCACTCTGGAGTGCAAAAGTGGGGCCCACATGTGTTTTCAACACAGTGTTGAGGGCAAAGATTGTGTTCTGGGTTAAGAGGATGGGTAGGACTCGTGGTCTACTAAAATATGACGCTAAGTCTTGCTCATGTCTTTGACTCTTTACTAACAAAGCATAATGGTATTTTGCAGGTATGGTAGAGTTAAAGATATTATAGTGACAACGAGATTTTGAGTCCCTCGATGCTGAGATTTAGGGGAATCAACTAGTGAGAGGGATGTTGGCACGATATGGCATACTGAATTTCCTAGAGAACCCCTTGATGAGGGCTAGTGAGTCCTTGATGTCAAGGATAGTGAGTTACTGGGACCCAGATCAAGAGGCCTTTGTAGTACGAGTGCACATGATTGAGCTCATGATCCAAGACATATATTTTACGACAACGTTGGCCCCCTTGGGAGTGGTACATGAGATACATTATGTGTTGCCTCATGGGAGGCATATTGATGAGTTTTTTATTGTCACTATGTATCAAGAAGTCATGAAAAGGGCATGACCATACAGATTAATGACTTAGAGAGGCTTGAGACACAAGCTACAACCACAATAGTGTTAGGTATCTATGGTACCCATGCCTTCCACCATAACACTAGAGGGAAGATGATGTTGGTGGAGAGTGTGTTGGGAGGGACCTACTATTGGTGGGCCCAAATGATGTTGTCATCATTGAAATGATAGTCAATATTATGCATATGGATGACCAATGATAGATGTTCATTTGGGACAATTTTATGCTCACTCTTATTTAAGAAGGTCCCCACCATGTGACCTGAAAGTTTAGATTTGTGATGGGGGGGCATAGAAGCCTAGGATCTGCCACTGGAGGTGGCTACTGACATGAGGGGGTGGAGGGGGATTCGGACGAGTTTTCTGACCTGAGTTTTTCACTCATTGGGACCAGATGCCACTATACGTAGACAACTATCCATACAACGACATGAACTATCAGGGAGATCCTGACTTACCACTTCCACCAGGATGAGAATGGGGCTTAGATGTTAAGTGAAAGTTCCTATATATTTCTCACATTTATAGTTTAAGAAATATATGTATTTGATACTAATTTCTAAACCTTTTCGTATGAAGATATAGCACATGTGAGGTTGATAGGATAAACGGGATGATTCACAATTCCTGGGGTTGTAGATCAGGGTGGTACCTCATCACGATAGAGACTAGATGATGGTACTCTACTAGAGGATCTCCGATGTATATGTGACATATTACTAACCGGGGGGATAGAGCACGGATCGCATGAGCTAGAAGATCAGTATACATGTGAGTGCATGGGTCTTCCTTAGGAGTGGCGAGGAATCATGTGATGTATGGAAATGGCCACTCACGAAATACGAGATCTATGGGATGGGGGAATGAAGTTGTTGGATTGGGAATCTATAGATGATCGTCATTAGGCATAGGGACATGTGGGTCTCCAATTTTGCTTTATGATAACATGTGAGTGAGCATGTCAGATGTATTTAGAGTAGTGGACTCAAAATACTATATGACAATACATATCTATGATTATGCATCTTTTATGTGACAATTGTGGTTCACCATTTGTTTATGGATGTCTTCTTACATGTGATAAATTCCAATTTAGAATGTTATTTGCAATGGTATCTACATAGTGATTTTGGCCTATAGGAACATGATTGAATGAAATGTATTCAATTTCATGTGCCAAAATCTTAACTCATAGATATTTTCTAAATAGGACACAATTATGCACACGATAAAAACCATTCAAATGCATGACAAGTAGCAAGGGATCTAGATAAACATGAAGGTGAAGGATGCGATGGTCAAGGGAATCGGCTAATAAACCTATATCAAAATCATATTCTTCCTAGTTATTGGTGGTAGATCCAATGAAAATGCCATTGGAGTGGACTAACAAATGCTAGGGGGTGAAAATGGCCCAAGCTATCGAGGAAAGATTCTTGATGAAGTGACTCACACCATCGGCAAAACTAATATAATGTGTGGATGATGGATCCATCTGAAAGATGCAAGAAGACAATGTGTAAGAATGTGGGGTATGAAAACTACCTAAATGAAAGAATAAACAAAGATATACATGCATTTCAATGGGAAATGTTATGGGTAAAATTTCTTGAGGTAGAGTGCATTTCGAGGATTGGGAAGGATTTCTCCTTCTAGACCCTCTAACAGGTATGCCCCCTTTCCCAAAAATTGGATGTCAATGTAATGGCCACAAGGTGGATGTGGTTTGAAATTGTGGGTTCAAAGTAAGGGGTGGTTAAACCAATCGAATTCACCACGAATGGAGACTTTTGATTCCACAACATATTGGTCATGGGTTTGTTGTGGAAGGAAGTACGCACAATGGTGCATATCATTCCACAGATAATCAGGGTGGTAATAACTTCCATGATGTCATCATCGTAATGGAAAATGGGTGGAATGGAGGAAGAAGGAACACGTGATGGAGAATAGCTACCTGAACAATATTCATGAGAGACAAGGTTCACAAATGCATCATCAAGGTTGGGAGACATATGACAAGTAGTTGGAATATCTACCAATGTTGAGACCATGATGTCCACCGAAGAAGGTCCAACAGAATCATAGTAGGAGACATCAGGGGAGTTCCAATGCATTGATCTCATGGATGAAAAAAGATATAGAATAGGAGTGGTGTTATATGTCATCTCGACATCAAGGGGAGGGATCACAATAGGTGTGTGAGAGACCTCTTATTCCTATGTAGGAGTGGGACTAGAATTTGCAGGTATAGGAGAGGTGGACTCATTGCGAGTGACTTCTAATTTGTGAAGCACTTGAAGTGTGTCACAAAAATATTTGAGATGGGGAAAGTGATGAGAATAGTGGCCATAATTATCACACAAATCACATGGGTGGTTTGTGCATAATGATATGTTCTTCTTGGCTAACTCAAGTAAGGTGACATGGACTTCAAGAATGTTAGAATTAGGGAAGGTATCAATAACCATATATTTAACATGAGGGAATTCAGTACAATTATTGGTGGCATGAACAACAACATCACACAAAGAAAAAATGGGAATAGGCTTCAACGGCTTAGGATGAGGTGGGGTTACTCGGGGGGACATTTTCTTTAGTTCCCTTTTTCTAGGATTTCCCCCCCCTCTCCATATGTTTTCGTAACAAGAGTAGGCTCTTGTTGAGGTTGTTGTGGAACTAAAGCAGAGGCATGGGTAGGAACAACAGTTTGGACTGGCGTCAAAGCATTGTAAGGTTTCAATTAATTGGGTGGAGCTTTCGCCGGGGGGTCAATGTACGAGACTGGTCCCCAAGGTAATTTTGGGTAAACTCAATGTAGCCATTGTAGATGTAGAATACACAATAGGAGGTGGAAATAAGAATGGTATCTTACCAGAAGGATAATTGCCTAGAGGAATGGTTCTAAAATGGTTAAGGCATTAGGGAACAATTCTAGATGGGATTGTATTATGAGAGACACTAGCTGAAGGAAATGATCCTTGAGGACTAATAACGGCAGGCTAGGTTGGGTTAGGTACAACAAGTTTTGGAGGTGCGGTCTACTGTGAAGGCACACTGGACCATTTGTGGGAGGCTCGCGATGCTTGGAACATGTAAAAACAAGATGAGCTAGGTTTAGAAGGGGTAGGTGGTGGACCATAGTAAGCACAAAGCAAAGTGGAATATTTTTAGACTCTTCGAAAGACAGATGAGAGGGTCTTATTTTCAGCCACATAATAAATGTTAGACTGAGGTGCAATCTAGGCTTTTGGATCATAATACGTCAATTGATCAATTATGATGATATTTCCATTATGGGGAAAGCACATCTTATAGTGAACATAGATGGAGAAACTGACATGGCATGAGTATAACTACGACCCAAAAGGATGTTATAGTGTATGGGAGCATCAATGACTTGAATTTCAATAAAGACGGTCTTGCTAGCAACTAGGACTGGGCAATTACCATATAAGCAAAGGGGTTGTGGAGGATGACTATCCCATGCTCAGAGAGTGATGGTGGATGAGGATAGGTTCAGGGAACCAAGTTTCTTCCAAACACTGGTGGCCATCACATAGGTGGATGCACCTTTGTCGATGATACAACATTGGACAATGGCATTTCTAATGGAGACTGGTACTTGAAATGCAACGAATGAAGGTATGGGAGGGTTTTCCAACTTATCAACATGAAAGAAAATCATCTGATCATCTTGAGGATCCATGACACAAAAGGAATATAGTAGAGATTTCATTTGTGATGGGTGCATCTGGATAACTTCGAGTATTAACATGGCAGCATGAGAATGCGTCAAGTCATCTACTATGCTATATGTATGGGAAACTTTAGTAGAAGTAGAATTTCGACGTAATGGGTCTTTGGGGATCTTAGAAATAACCTCAACCTTAGGTCGAGGGATCTGTAAGGTATTGTTGGATGACAATAGAGGCTCGGTGGAAACTTTGGGTTGGGACTAGTCACTGATTTAGTGGGTTTCTTGTCATATTGGCGCGATCGAGTCTTAAGGTTGACCTGCTCGGTATTAACCTCATTAGAATTCATCATAAGAATATGATAATCATGGTGACCAGATGGTGGAGTTTGTTGATCTTCCTGACCTTCTGTAGATTGGGTAGCTATATATCCTTAATGGGGGGAACGATTGGTAAGTAATGCCAGTTGAGATCAAGTAGGAGGGGGAGGAGGGGCAGTGGGCTGCAATCCTCAAGAAAATGCTTGAGCTTCCCATACTTGTCGCATCTGAGGTAAAAGAGGACACTCATCGGTAGAATTACTGTATACGCTACAACATTCACAAGGTTTATTTTTCTGAAGACCCTTATTTTTCTTGGACTTACCACCCTATTGGTGGGTTGCAGCATTAGGTTGAGGACCCTGAGATGCATTGGGTGGAGGACCTTGGTTGCCTTGATTAACTTGATACTGTTGGTTCTGATTACCCTTCGCCTTTTTTCCTTTTCTTAGGGTTAGGTGGATTGGATCCACTCTCCTAAGAATACACTTTTCCTTACGGAGGAGGTGGTTTTTTTAGCGAAGGGGGAGTAGGCATGGGGGGATGGGGCATTGGTGCCTGAGGAGCTAGAGTGCTAGGCTGTGTATACCAATAATAAGGAGATGGAGAAACAATGGTATAAATAGGAAGTGCAACAACTGGCCTTCGCATCTATTGATGTAGATGGGGATATGCATATGGCATGGTGGGACCTGGATAAGGGTTTCCCTAGGGAGGATTGGGGGAGGGATAATTTTAAGTGGAACTGGTCCCTCCTTGAGTTGGAATATAACTCATCTAAGGTGGAGGTTATGGTTGAGTGTGCGATATGGTTCCAACAATGTCATCTATTGCATGAGATGCCCTTGGTGCATTAGCAGCACCAAGCCAAGGCAGATTGAAGATGACAATTTAACATAACCTGATTAGGTGTAGATCATGGCAAATTTTAAGTCTATTTGGAGTGCCTCTTTCTCAAACTCGGGGAAGTGTGACACAAAATCCTTAGAAATGGGGGCAAAAAACAATCTAAGGAACCAATCCATATAGACTTGGCCTTCTAGGTTAGGAGCTCTACAGATACTCGTCCTTCTACACCATTCCTAAACATGGTCAGAAAGGAAAGTGGCATAAGTTTGATAGAAAGAAGTAACAATTTCATTACTAATATCATAACAGAGAGGTATCTGGAAATATGAAAACAAAATTGTGGCAAGAGTCGCTAAAGTGGAACGAGTGGCTCTGGGTGAATTGACATACCACTAGCAACAGCTCTAGTGAGCATGCGTTGGAACAAACAAGGAAAGATGGAGTATTCAGTAATGGAACTTCATGAAAACCATATCTAAGGAGTCAACATGATTAATGGGATATTCTCCAAGCTTAACTTGAAACTTTGGGATGTCTAAAGGGAGTTTAGTAGGCATAGTTGGCCATGTGGGATTTTGGAGAAGAAGATCATTGATAAGTTGGTTAAAATTTTGGAGACTTAAACCAGCCATAAAAGGAAGAAAGGGACTAGGAGTGACCACACTGGTGGGGTTTCCAGTGGTGGGGTATCTTGGTTAGTGCTTGGGTTACAACCCTGGGTTCCCGTACACACATTGGTGCCTGATGTGGTGGTGATATGGGGTTGAGAAGATGCGGAATCAAAGGGTGAAGTAGATGAATCAACAGAAGAAAAATTTGTTAAAATTAGCAACTGGGGGCAAACTCCACATCGGTCATCTTATTTATTATAGCTGATATTTTTCTTGGATTCCTCTCTCTAAGAGGTGTAGGATTGATCTAAATATCATCCAATTATGACATCTACAAATGAAGATATGAATTTATTTATATTATGGACAAATTTTTAAGGTCGGCTATCAAGGAAAACATGCACTCAAACCGCCAATTCATCCTCAACGTTGCATATAAAAAGGAGACCTTAAGTGATTTTATCATCATCTCATCTCACATCTCTTTATCTTCACTTCTAATTGGGTATGCATTTTTGGGCAATCTTCTCTCTCACACATGTGAAGGAAAGGAGGCCTGATTTATGTTGGCTACAGTGATCGAGCTATAGGGAGATTGTTTAACTCTATTGACTTGATGCGTTGACCTGTTTTGACTTCTGTTTGGGTGATGTATCTCTTTCCTAGTAAGCCGCAGATTTGGGCACAAAAGTCAAGATAATCTGACCTCTCCTTTGACCAGCGTTGACTATACTAGGGATGGCCGTAGGGTTGAATCTGTAGACTTTTTGGACTATTTTGAGCTGATTAGACTTGTTGTCAGAGACCGAAGTTGACTATGATTAACCAATATGAATTGAGGAAGGAAATTTCCCTGTTGACCAGATTGACTTCTACATTTAGGGCATTTTACTGTTGTTACAAAATATCAGATTTGTAAATTGTACTATCTCTCTCTACTGAACTATTGAAGAATATAAGAATAATTGATGAAGGGTTTCCCCACATTGGGGTTTGTCCCTAACTGATCCCACATCTTGTGTCATCTTGTCTTGGCTTGTCTTCTACTGTTTATGTTTATGTTCTATCTGCATTTTACTATCATGTTGATGTGATTGCTAAAATGAATTTTGATATTGGTCTACTAAAGAAATTGAAGTGAAATTTATCTAAAGCATAGAACATACCATTGTTACCTAAAGTTAACATGGTACCTAAGATGAGGTGAAGACAAAGCCTAATAAAGAGTGAAATAGCAATCACCAAAGATGGTTGGACAAGGACAAAAGGTTCAATGGGTTCCTCATCCCACTACCTGGCTGAAGACAAGCTCCATGAAAAATATGGCTATCATGGATGGAATATGTCACTTGATTTGACCTTGGAAGAACAAGAAGTGTTGGATTGTGTGAAGGGTAAAATCCCCGAGCCTCATTGAAATGCACCAGCTGTTGCGAAGAGTAAGTATAATAGGGCTAAAGTAAAAGCAAAGAAAATTATTAGAGATTCCATTGAAAAGCATATGGTGGCTTACATCTCTGAATTGAAGACCTCCAAGGTGATCTATGATAGGTTCATCAACATGTTCAAGATTAGTGATGTTAATCAAATGTTATTTCTCAAAAATAAGTTGAAGGATATTAACAAAGGAAAGGACAAGGATATTCAATCCTACTTCTTAAGGATCACTGAGATCAAGAATGATATACTTTTGATTGGAGAGGTCATTCCTGATAGGGAACTTACTATCACTACCCTTGGATGACTCCCACCCAAGTGGTATATATTTAGAACCACTATACTCAACAATGATCGAATTCCAGGGTTTGAAGAATTGATGTCGAGATGAATTCAAGAAGAAACAAGAATGGTGGAGCAAGAAATTACTTCTAATAGAGGAAATCCCCCTGCATTCTCCACTCATGCCAAAAGGAGAAATAATGTAGGGTCTAATAGTCATTTCCATGGAAAGCCTGCATCTAAGGGAGGAAGGAAGGGAAGGTGATTTTTTTGCAATATGTTTGGCCACTATGCAAGGGAGTTTCCAAATAGAAGGGACACATCACATGATGATGATGACAATGATTTTAGGGGAAACTTCAACAACTATGATCAAAGGAATGATAGGTCTAGTGGCAAAGGAAAAAGGAATGTAGGACATCAAGGAAATGGTTGATCCTCTAATAGAGAAAGGAACTCCAAGTATGGATAATCATTTGTTTTTAAAATAAGCAAAAGGAGCACTATCTTATATCAACCCTATTCACTACCTCTCCTTCAAACACCTTGGGGAATTGGTTAATTGATAGTGGTTTCTCAAGGCACTTCACTGGATACAAGGAAGCTCTCTCTAATCTGATAGAAAAGGGGACAAACATTGAAATCATACTTGGAGATGATGCCACCTATCTTGTGAAGGGAGTAGAGAATGTTACCCTTCAATTGAATCAAGGTAACACTATTCATTTACAATAATTACTATATTTACCTGATCTCAAGAAGAACTTGGTGTCCATTTTGGGAATGGAAGACAAATGATTCAAGGTGGAATTCATCGATGGAAAGGTAGGTGTTTGGAAAAGAAATTTTAAAGATTCTTGTACTCTTGGGTTTAGGGTTGACACTTTGTATCAAGTTGGAGGAAGTCCATTGGGAGCCATATCTTGTGACACATCTCTACAATCTGCACTATGTCACTAGAGGTTTTCCCATCTTCATTATAAGGCCCTACCCAATGTGAGACAGATGGTGATAGGTATGCCAAAGTTCAAAGTAGAGCATGAAGGTGTATGTCTGGGATGTGCCGAAGGAAAACTTACAAGGGGACCATTCCCATCAAGTAATAGCAATACCATAGACATATTGCAATTGATTCACTCAGACATATCTAGTCTGATGCCCGTAAAATCTTTGGGGGGATATTTATATTATCTCGCTTTTATAGATGATTATTATCGCAAAACTTGGATCTACTTCTTAAAGAGGAAGGATGAAGTGTTCACCTAGTTCTGACACTTCAAATCCTTTATTGAAAATCATTCAGAGAATAAAATCAAGATATTGAGGACTGATAATGGGATCCAGTACGAATCTAATGAATTCCAAGATTATTGCAGAGAAGAAGGAATTAAGAGGGAGACTAAAACACCATACACACCCAAGAAAAAGTGTGGCTGAAAGGAAGAATCGTACTATTGTAGAAGTTGTTTGTGTCATGCTTCATGATCAAGGGCTTCTTAAATTCCAATGGGTTGAAGCCGTAAATACCATTTTGTATCTTCAAAACCGATGCCCTCATCAAGCATTAGACTCCAAGACTCCTATAGAAATGTTCACTAGTAAGAAACCCGATGTCTCTCATATTAGAATTTTTGGAAGCCCCATATATTTTCATGTGCCGAAAGAGAAAAGAATCAAATTGCGTGCATCTGGGAGGAAAGGAATCTTTGTGGGCTATAGTGAAAACTATAAGGGATATAGAATTTATATGGCTGGTAAAAGGGAAGTTTAGATCTCACCTTAAATGAAGATATGGCCCTTAGGACAAAAACCATCCTATCCCAAGGAAGGAGAAAGAAGCTGACACTCGAAAACAAGGTGTACAAGAAGATGAAACGATGTCGGATGTTGAGGAACCTATGGATCCTATTGATCGTCTGCCTCAAGATCCCTTGTTGGGTCCCTATAATACTAGTGATTACCCCATTACTATTGTATTTGTATCCCTTATTAATATTGTTGTGCCCCTATTGTCCCCATATTGTTATTACCGTGCCCCATAGAATCCCTCTGTTGTTATTTTTGTGGATTTATTATTATTGTTTAGGTCGGTTGGGTTGTATTGTGAACTCCTTAGACTCCTTATATATAGAAAGGAGGTTTTTCATTTGATCATCCAAGAAATTTTTCATTAATGTAATGCAAAGGAGGTTGCCCCCTTGAAGAGGCTGAATTCTAAGGCATTGATCTATCTTTTCTATCTTTTTGTGAGCTGGTTTCATAACATCTGGTATTAGAGCTTTGGATTCTAGGGTTTCACTGCTCCAAATAGGTCATCGTGGAATTCTCGCGATAACCTTTTTTCTGTGACATTTCAGAAGCTAAAAAGAAAACACATTTGGGAAGATATCGCGCTCAACCTCGGGTCCTAATTTCAAAGCTTTTCGTGCTATATTTGTGGAGATATGATTTGAGGATTTTGGTCTTTTTTGTAGACTCCTGAATTACATTCAAAACATGTGACCTGGGGAAAATCGTCATAACTTTCTCTCTGAGCATCGGATTGAAATTTCGTAAGAAGTTACAGAAAGAGGTCGAATTTTAGTTTCTTGTATATATTTCTTAGAGCCAAAGGTAGAAACAGTGACTCGTGGCACATCATAGAAGTTTGCTCTACTGAACTAGTCTATAATCAAGTCACTGTGGGAGATTTCACATAACTCCTCCTTGGAGAATCCAATTTGGATCAGACTGGTGGCATTGGAAAGAGGACACAAAGGGCTACTGTAGGTCGCAATTTCAGAACTAGATGATTGAAAAGTATAGAGATACATCAGAGGCAATATTAAGCTCCTACAAAGTGAGAAAAGGTGTGTAGATTTTTTTAAATTTTTGCTTAAGCTTGGCTTGAAAATTTATTTTGGAGGAATTCAAAGGGCATAGTAGAGCATTATTATCAGTAACTGATGCCCCAAGGAAAGAAAATGCAAAAACCTAGTAAGCAACCTAAAAGCTCTAGCATGACTCATGAAGAAGAGGAAGAAATGCTACATGATATATCAAAATTACAAGACCAAGTGCAACAAATGTCAATCTCACAAAAGCTAACAGAAGATACGATAAATGGTGTGGAATCTAAGATAAAGGGCATGGAAGCTAAGATGGATGATTTGAAGATATATTTGAAGACAAATTTGAAGAGAGGCATGGCAACTTTGAAGATAGATTTGAAGACAGACATGGTAGATTTGAAGACATATTTGACAAATTTTCTAGAAGAAATACTTACTAATGCTGAAAAGGTAGTAAAGGAAACTCATGATGCTAACAAAATAAATGTTAATCATGATTTCATAGACTCTAATGTGGAATCGAAGACCCACCATATTCCAAAAATCTATATGAGGAAGTTTGATGGCAAGGATCCCGCAACATGGATATTACAGATGGAGCAATTTTTCGATCTTAATAATATGCAAAACACACAAAAGGTACATATTGCAACTTTATATTTGGAAACAACTCAGTTTTTATGGTATCAATGGCTTTGCTCTCGTAAACAAATTATCACTTTGGAAATTTTTACAGAAGAATTGACAGCACATTATGAGGATACAAAAAGCAACACCTTTTTTAGCCAATTGATAAGTCTCAAACAAAAGGGTTCAATAATGGATCAGATTGAGTTCCAAAAATTGAACATAAGGGTAAAAAATATTCTAGAGGAGCATAGGATTGGTGTGTTCATAGGGAATTTAAAGGATAATATCCAACATGATGTTTTCCTTTTGGAACCTAATTCATTAGAGAAGGCATTCAAGTTAGCAAGAAAAATGGAAATCAAAATTATGGCAACCAGGAAGCATACCAATCACAGCTATAAAGATGGAAGTGTTGTTGCCCCTAGTCTTCCACAACCTATAAGGTTGACACCACAACAATTGGTAGAAAAAAGAGCAAAAGGGCTTTGTTATAGTTGTGATAGCAAATACACTAAAGGTCATAAGTGTGCTGAGAAGAAATTATTCTACATAGATTGTGAAGAGGAAGAAGAAAGGAGCAAGAAAGGTCAAAAGAAGAGGATATACTCTAGGAACAAAGCCTAGATGAAGAACAAATAAATCCGACCATATCTTGTAATGCATTGGCGGGAATTACAACTCCTCAAACCATCAAGATAGAAGGACAAATCAAGAAGAAAAAGGTAATAGTGTTGATTGATTCAGGAAGCACCCACAATTTTATTCATTATAGGGTAGCAAAAGAATTGAATTGCTTCCTATATCCAGCACCAGAGTGTCAAGTGATGATTGCAAATGGAGGAACAATAAATTGCTCTGGAAAGTGCCATTATATCAAGCTATCCATGGGAGAATATGTATTGACTAGCCCAATGCTTTCCATTCCAATGGGAGGTGCTGATGTTGTACTAGGAGTCCAATGGCTACAATCCTTGGGTACAATAGCTTTTAATTTTCAAGAACTTTTCATGAAATTTTCTACATAAGGAAAGGAAGTTGAATTAAGGGGTATTGCAGGGAAACCAGGAAAGGTAATAAGCTCTAATGGTATGACAAAGCTTCTAAAAAAGGATCAAAGAGGTGTAATTGCACAATTATGCTCGCTAGATGTTTCCACATCAGAATCATCTATTTCTGCAGATCTCCAAAAAGTCTTGGACAATCATTCAAAGGTATTTGAGACTCCTAAAGGTCTCCCACCTATGCATGATCATGATCATGCTATTCATCTGATTCCAGGAAGTGTTCCTCTGAACATCAGGCCGTACAGATATCCCTATGTCCAAAAGAGTGAAATTGAACGTATGGTTGCAGAAATGCTAGAGGCTCGTATAATTCAACCGAGTCAAAGTTCTTTCTCTACTCCAGTAGTATTGGTGCACAAGAAGGATAGATCATGGCACATGTGTCCGGATTATAGGGAGCTCAACAAGCTCACTATTAAAGATAAGTTTCTCATTCGTGTCATTGATGAATTAATGGATGAATTGAATGGATCAATTTACTTCAGCAAGTTGGATCTTCGTTAAGGATATCATCAAATCATAATTAAGCTTGAAGACATTTCAAAAACAACATTTAGAACTCATGAGGGTCATTATGAATTTTTGGTCATGCCTTTTGGCCTTACCAATGCACCTTCAACATTTCAAGGTTTGATGAATTCCATTT